>SPJY01035151.1:1028338-1074084 GCA_005191435.1 Raddia distichophylla | reverse complement strand
GACGCGGCTCTGCCCAGATCTGAGCTATGGCGACCTCTCTGGCTTGGGGCCCGGCAACGCGGCGGCTCGTCAAGCTTTTCCCGGAGACGGTTCCTTTTGCGATCGGAGACGGCAGGGAACGACCCGGGTCCAGGGCAAGCTCAATGACCGGCGATGGCATCATCTCTGGCCACGAATTTCAAGCCCCACACCTCGCCAACACCCTCGCTGCCGTCGCCGCTCCCGCATCGCTGCTGGGCCATCGCCGCGCAGCCTCTGACCCCTCGCCGTCGCCGTCGCATACCAGCTGCATATAGGTACGCTCCATATCTCATCTCATACCTGCTGCAGACATCGAATCACAAAGTCAATCTTTTATTACAATCTGTTCATTCTGTCTGTCCGGCTGAAATTGCTCAGCTGCTTACACGCTTCCATCCCAAAGTAATGTGTATAAGCATTTTCCTTTCAATACAGGATTTAATCCTTTTGTTGTGTATTGCCTCTGTCATCTGTGCGTGGTTTCTTTCTTCCCAGCTGTTTCGTTACAACAAAATCAGCTCTATGATAGAACCGAATAGAAGCAAAAGCAGCAAAAGCAGTTTGCGTAATAACTTCGTATAGCATACATTATACGAAGTTATACGAGTTCGAGTGCTCAAGAAACAAAGTATGACTAATCACAAAATTGTGGGTGTATGTGTACCTAGATAAAAGGACTTCTACATCAATTGCAAATTTGGAATACTATCATTAAAACAAAATCACAATGAACAATAACTTCAAATATTTAATTCATGGATACCATTATATTCCATATTAACATACTGAATTTATATCCTAATATTCTACATTGGACATTACCCATCTATACAGGCCTAATGTTCAAGTCTCCTAGATACAATTATACAAACAATAACAATTTTTGTCACCATGTAAACCTGTGGCATTCAAATGCAATTTTATTTTATTTTATTTTTGATATAGCTACATGAATGAAATAACACAAATGGAAAAGCTGTAGAACAAGTAACAAGACATTACCTGGAGATCCAAAGAAGTCAAATTCTTGCAGTTCTCTGCTATTCTCACCAAACCTGTGGAGGATATGGAAGAACACCATACCAGACTTAGTTTCTCAAGCCCTTTGCAACTTCTTGCAAGATGAGTTAAGCCAACATCAGTCAAACAAGAGCTCTCTGTCAGATTATCACTAGATGGCCTGTCCAATTGGATAGGGGACATGTGCCCTGCTGACCCTGCTGTGAGGAAAAACCTTCTACGCCGCCCAAATGGGCCAACTCTAGATGTCTGTATTCAAAAGTAGTATTTTTAATGCAGCTTGAGAACAGCCAACATGTAAATTGACTTCAGTTCAAGGTCAGTGTCTCTCAAAAAACTTAATTATACGTAATATATAAGTATAATATAACAGAAGAACATTACAAGAGAGTATCTCTTCATATTTTGTGGCATAGCTAACCAACAACAAATGGCACTGATCCCTTTAAACTGATAGAAGTGTATAATCCATACATGTTAGAAAATTCCCTGCAAAAGTGTCTAAGTTATGCAAATTCATGTCGTTCTCAAAAAAAAATGCATGTCGCATAAACCTATCGACAATCAAGTATTGCAAATCAGTAATTCCCCTGAAATTTTATCACAGTTACAAATCAAGCTGGAGAAATGCATATGTATGCAGTAAGCGACAATCTATGAATGCAACAAATAGTCGATAACTTCCCCAATTCCTCTAGAAAAACATGACAGGTAACTTTCTCCCAAATATGATCTGAGATTGCCACAAAATAATCGAGATCCTAACAGTTCCCGTCCCAAAATTCACCGCAAGGCGCAACATTTCCCATAATTCTCGTACGCAGGCGACAAAAGGTACAAGCTTTAGGATCAGATCAGAAAATGCTCACCGGGCGGCGCGATCTAGGGGTGTAAGTAGAGGGGCCAGCACCGGTGGCCCCGACAGTGAGGCGCTCGTCGACGGAGACATCGACGAGCGCGGGGAATCGCTCCGCAACAGCGCGGAGCACCTCGTCAACGCGAGCGCCGGAGGCCGCGAGCTTGGCGGAACGGCGGCTGGCGCGGTCGAGGCGGTGCCACCGGCGGCAAACGAGGGCGCAGGCGTCGAGGTCGCGCTTGGCGCCGCCGACGCGGCGGAGAACCTCGTCGAGGAGCTCGTCCGGGAGGGCCAGGTTGATGAGGTCGACCCCTCTCATCGCCGCCGCCGCCGCCGCCGAAGATAAGGATTGTGGGGAATGGAACGGCGAAGGGTGGAATATGAATTTTGATGAGCTCGAGGGTGTAGCTTAAAAGTGACACCGCCCGCCGCCCGCGGGTCATTGTGAGCACATCAGTGAGCAGTTGAGCATGCTCCCGTTGATTGCCAAATTGAAGAAAGTACTTGATTGCCGAGAAAGGGAAAAAAAACATGTTACTGTTGTTTAGCACATCCATATAATTATTTGATGAAGTCACACAAGAAAGTCTCAAACCAACTCATTTAAGTGTGCTTGCTCTTTGTTTGTCACGATTCATATTTTAAGTACATATCGTCACACCCTAATTTTATTTCCCCCTCCCCTCTCTTTTCTTCCTTCTACAACAACAAAGCAATACTATTAGTGAACTGTGTCCTCAGCTTAGTCAGCTATATCAGTGCCGTAACCGCCTCTTTCCTCTCTAATATGTGCCATATCTCTTATCTTATCTCTCATCTCATATCTACTATGTCTCTCTTAGATAAAGGACGACAAGAGAACATCATTGTGCCGCTTGAAAACTCGTCGGCCCGCTCTTGGAGCTCTCTGCATAGGGGACATGATACTCTATTGGGGTATGTACAATGCTAGAGAAAAATTATTGTCTCTAAAATATTGACATGTCACATAGAGACAGTTATATAGACAGTGCATACAATGTGTTGTCTTTAAAACTGTCTGCACAATCATATTTAATAGTTGTATGGAGTTTAAAATTATGTTGATCAAATGCACATGTTATATTTGAGGCCTAAATATTTCCCATTCATTGTTATAATATGATTTTGATACATGATATACTAAATTTATATGAAAATTAACGTGATGTATATACGAAAATGATATATTTGTTCACGATATATTGAAAGCCTTTTTTTCTTTCTTGTTATTGTTGCCATGCCATGATCGATACTGCAAGTTCAACTTGCGATGCTCCTGGTGTGAATTCTACTTCTCAAATGAATTTTTTCTTGCCGTGTATACGAACGCATAGAGATCTTGGATTGCCGCCAGTCTCTTGCGTTGTCTTGGATTGCTGTGATGTTGCCTCGGTTCCTGCATTAGCGTCATCGCTTGAGCAAGCGACAACCTTTTTCTCTCTCTTCTCTCACTCATTCAGATAAGAGAAAAATGATGTGACCGCTTAACTGTAGCATTGTACATGCTCTTAACGGTCTGTTTAACAACAATGGGATGGTAAAAGGAAAGGGAATACGGTGGAGTTCACTTGCCTGGGACCTTCATTTTAGGTATATTTACTACCCCTTTCCCAATTCACTCCAAACTAATATGATGTTTGTTTCTCCTCTCTCCATTTCTTTTTTCCTCTCTTTAATTCTCTCGAACCAAACAAGCTGTAGGAGTAAGGAGTTAGATGGGGAAGATGTATAGTGAAATTTGTCTTAAAATATCACTCCAATATAAATTTTTTTTTGGCTTTGATGAAACACGTGTAAAAAGTATGAAACTTTTATGTTTTGTCATAAAACATGTGTAATTTTACTCTTACCAAACCTTTTTTTTTTTGCTAATATTACATAAAACTTTATTTAACAACTATCAAAACATTACTTTGATGATATTCCACCAAAACTTTGCTGCTATTTCATCGGTACTTGGCCCATGTTTTTATAAGTACTTTCTCGAGTTTTCATCACTACCGCGCCATGTTTGATCGGATGTTTAAATTAGCCGAACATAATAAACTATCAATGCTGCCGGATTAAAGCAGGATAATGCCGGACGGGTGATCTGGTAGACAGTGCCGTCAGTCGGGGAGACGATGGGATTTTGGGTTGACCATATAAATAGCATTTTTTGCAAAACAGTGTGGCAGAGTTGCTGGTTTGCCCGAGTGGTTAAGGGGGAAGACTTAAGATCTTCTGCACTCAAGTGCGCGTGGGTTCGAACCCCACAAGCCAGCAGTAAAACTAAAAATTGTTATTAGTATTTTGTAAAAGATAGTATATAGCATTACTAGCATCTTTTGCACACAGAATATTTAATCTATTTTGTGCTTCCATTGCTAATTGCTAATCTATTTTTTTAAAATAGTATCTTTTGCACACCATTTAAGGTTCCCTCGTCTCCCTTTTACGGCAGCTCGCAGAGCATGGAGAAAGCTTTCCAGGCAGCGGTTCGGTGGCTTACCGGAGGTTTTTCTTGGTGGTGGCGGCCAATGGCTATGGTCTTCAAGCTGATGCTCTCGACCTTCTTGCAGCATGGTTTTGTGGCGAGGGTGCGCAAAGCCTCTTTGGCGTCGTTTCCCCTCCCCTTGGTAGCACCGTTGAAGGTTCCCCCTCGTCTATGAGGTGAAAACCCTATTGTGGATGAACGACACCGTAAGCTTCTAGGCCCCTTAGTTTCAAGATAATTCAGACGTATTGTTCTATTATGGAGTTTTTGTATCAGTGAAGAATTTAAAATCTCATTTGGCCCTTCCATGCGACAAAAAGCTTTTAAGAAAAGAATAAGGTATTTATTTGCTAGTTTTGTTTGGCTTGGGAGTTGATTCAAACCACTAATGTATTAAATCGAGGGGGTTTCTACTTCTTTCCTATTTATATTAGGACCCCTCTCTCATTAGAATAGTTTGAAGCAAATTCTTTTCCAAGACAAGTCCTTTTATTATAACCAGGCAGTTCTCCGTTCAAGCTGCGCACGTCCTTGATTCCTTTTTTCTTTGTCTGGTATGGTCTATTGGTTTTCACGTCTACACTGGACAAGTCCATCTTGGAGTCCCTTGAGGAGTTTGCGTTGGCGTGTGTAGAACCTCTCAAGATGATGTAAACGGCTCGGGGTTCGTCTTAGCGGATTGGTCATTAGTGAATGGAGGTGCTAGGCTCGAGCAGGAGTCAATTTTTGTGAAGAGCAAGGACTTGCCTCAACAGGAAGTAGGAGGAGGCTCTAAACCTTGATAAAAATATTCTCTCGTCTTCTTTCTACTTTATGCGATTTTTTTAGCAAAGTTATTTTTGTATTGTGTGTACTCTGTTCTATTGTTTAGAATAGGTCTCCATTAGTTAATTGGTCATAGACTTGTTGAAGTTCAAACTTGAAGTAAAAAGTTTAAAACTTGCCTATTCACCCCCTCTAGGCCAAGTACATCCTTTCAATGGCAGGTACTCGTCGTCGTTTCTTTGTTTAAGGCGTCGTCAAGGTCCTCCCATACTGTTGGTTTCTCCTCTAAAGCGTTTTTGTTTGACAGTTGTTTGTCTCTCGAGCAGCAGGTGTCGTCGGGTCGATTCATTCAGCTGCCGGTGTTGTGCTGTTGGTGCTGAGGTTTGGTGTTGGCAAGGTGTTGTGGTTATTTTGCCTTGTCAAGTTGTTTGGCGTTGAGCCTAAGTGGCACCACTAAGTTGCCAGTTGTGTTTTAGTGCTTCGGCATCTCGTTATTCTTTCTTTTTCTATATTTTCTTTTATTTGAAAAATTGGAAGAGCTCATGTCCTTTGATTAAAAAAACAGGTAGCAATGTCATTTCCCTGCATTTGAGACAGCTTCCACGATTACAACGTACAACCGCAAAATTGTCTCACTGCTTGGAAGATATAATGTAATTAATACATGCACAGTTGTTTGGATAATTTTTTACATGTGTAAAGTTAATCATTTTTCTTCATTTCTCTATTTTGTAACAAAGTGGCTCAACCGAAAGTCTATAGTTTTAGGTTCAAATCAGCCCAACCCCGCATATATCGAACCCTTCTCTATCCCAAGACTACAAGTAAGGTCACGTTTGGTATCGAAGTTTAGAGAAAATTATGTTTTAGTATACATGGACTTTTACGGTATTTACATACAAAACCACGATTTCAACTAACACCATATTGATCTCAACTTTTTAAAAAAGTACAAGTCCGTTGTTTGCATAGTTTTGTGAATGCAAACCTTTGAGCAAACACTAGAGAAGTGCAACCACAACATTAGCCAAATGGTCAAAGTTAGTTTAAAAGAACTCTAAAGAAACCATGGTTTCAATCAAAATACTTTTGAAACAGTGCCAAAGTTTTGTATCCAAGCACTTCTAAGTTTTATGAACCATGTTATTTTCACAAACTGGAGTTTATTTTGGAATGATAGAAAAATCATGATGCCAGACAGGTCCTAAGTGAATAACGGCACGAAAAATTTATACTCCCTTCCGATCTCTAATAGATAATGCTTTACCCATGCCAATATACCAAGTGAGATTGATTAGAAAGTCCGTAACTATTGTATAGGCAGTACAGCCCCGTCGATCGGTAGTACTAGTTAATCCCAACTCCGGAACTTGTTACATTTTGTTTTGAAACTTTTGGGCCATGTCATGCGGCGTTTGGGAATTGCTGATCGAAGATCCAATTATTGCGTTCCTTTCAAAAGTTTCAGGTAACGTAGACGATGGTTCTGTTGTGCAACCTATGTGCTTGCCTTCCTGTTCAAAAATATGGATGGTCCAGACCTGCGTTGCAAAGGTGCAAAACAAGAATAGATGCCCTGTAGGTCAGCGGTGATTCAACAGAAGAATATGGATTTATGCTCCGTGTTCGCCTTCCAAGTACGAGAGTAGCTATGATCCGAATAGGTACCCACGAACTGAATTGTATGTGCCAATTTAGCTAGTACTTGACATCCGAAGATAGCATCCACTCAGCACTGCCCTCTGTCTGATTCAAGGAGAAGTGTCTGCTGCGCTATTTTCTGAGGCTCGATCCAACAATGGAAAAAGGATCATCACTGTGGAGAAGTTCGTTCTTCCATGGTTCAGCAATGAAGACGGAGGTCAACAATTTCTGATGCCCCACCGCCAATCATGATTCATGGGCATTGGCAGATTGGCTCATACTAAGAACACACGTCTGAACTCCAATGGCTTGTCAATAGCTTTGTTGCATACTTGCATTGCATGTCACCTCTTCCTGTTGCTGTGGTCTGTGGAACAAAGAGTTGTGCTACTGGTCGTCTTATTTTGAAGATAAGAGAAGTGCTTGCGTCACCAATGCATGGCTGTTACCAGGTAGGCAGGTACTATGCGCTAGACTAGTAGTCTAAGTAGTACTATGTACTTGTTACTTCCTCGGTCACAAAAAGAAGTCGCCGTTGACTTTTGAACACGCTTTTGACCATTCGTCTTATTCAAAAATTTAGTTCAAATATGTAAAAATAAAAATAATACTTAAAATACATTTAATAATAAACCAAATCATAACAAAATAAATAATATTTATATAACTTTTTTGAATAAGATGAATGATTAAAGGCATGTCCAAAAATCAACGGCGACTTCTTTTTGTGTCCGGAAAGAGTATTAGTTAAGATAATTATTCCCAGTTACTATGATGATTGCGAAAAGCAAGGCAATCAGCTTCGCAGCTCATAGAGCAGTTTTTTTTATGCTCTAACCATGGGACGGCATTCTTGTACAGAAAAGCAGTAATCAATACCAAAAATAAAAAAGTGCATTTTCAATGCCTTAGACATTCCTAGTGCAAATCTCTATATATCTCCTGTCTCATCACTATTCATCCACTTTTTCTATTATTAACCTACCTCTCCCTAGGGATTACCAAACCGAACCGACCATAAAAACCGAGAAAGGCTCGGTTCGGTTAACCGAGCGGTTTTCGCGGTTAACCAAAAAAATTCAAGCAAAACCGGAAAAATTTAAATTTAAATACAAAATTCGGTTTGGGCTGTTAACTGACCGGTTTTCTCGGCTAACCACTCGGTTAGCTCGGTTAACCGACCAGTTTTTCTACAGTAACTAGAAATAATAGAAAAAATCAGGAAAAATAGAAAAAGATGATTTAAAAACAGGAAAAAATATAGGGATGATAGGTAATAGGGATAAGGGTTTTAGGGTAGAAAAAATGTTATATCATGTTGTGAAAATGTAATTTTTATTAAAAGAGGGAACACATATAATGTTGTTAAAAATAAAAAATGACATATAATCTTGTGAAAATGATATATATAAAAAGGGGAACCCATATAATGTTGTGAAAAATTATAAATGACATATAATGTTTTGAAAAATGCAATATATAAGATTTCCCGGCCATTTTTTTCCCTGATTTTTCAGCGATTTTTCAATTTGAACCGAATGAAAATCACATGAAATAACACTAAACAATTTGAATTTTCAAATTTTGTTTCATCCAATCATATGAAAATAATTTTTACTATTTTATGGATTTTTTTCAAAATTTTTCACGAATTTTCAAATTTTTTCACGGATTTTGAATTTATTCAAACCCAAACCGACCAGTTTTTAAAAACCGGGCCGGGTTGGTTTACCGGTTAACCGATGGTTAATCGCTGTTTTGTAAACCCTGCCTCTCCCTACATTTTTCTTTTATATTTTTTTTCCTACCTGCCACTGCATTAATGTGTTAGGAGCCATATATGCATAGCGTTGAAAATGCCCTTTAAGTTAATACCCACATCTAAATGGCATCACAGGCAGGGCCGACCCAGGGCATGTGCGGGCTATGCGACCGCACAGAGCCCCCAAACTAGTAAGACCTCTAAATTAAACTCATATTCTTTAAATAGCCTAATATAGTAAGTATATCTCTATAATTTTCTATCTTATATTTTAGAATGAAGGTAGTACTTAAAAAAGAAGTGCATAGTTTTGAATTTTCTCTCTTATAATACTGTATTTTAAGACCTACTTGCAACTTTGTTATATTTTCATACCGGGACCTCTAAATTGTAGGGCCGGCCCTGATCACAGGTGTGCATTTCGCACGCCTTGAGTCAATACCCACAACAAAATGGCATCACAGGTCGTTCAATGTAACACAGGTAACAGATAATGCTCTTTTCTTTTCTTTGACTAATAACATAGTCAGGTTCCTTAAAAAAATACATAGTTAGGGCTCAAACGTTACAAGAGACCTAGAAGTGAAACAGATAACAGTCATACAGTAAAGTGATACACCATAAATAATAAATAATAGAAGACAAGGTGATACACCATATTGTTACAGGCAGCGCATGTCAACGGAAGATTAAGGGGCGCTGCTGCTTGTGATGTGTTGACAACTTGACATGACCAGATCAAGGGAACATGCCCTCAAGGAACTCCTCAAAGCCTTCATCGCTTTTGTGTGTATTCCTAGTTGAAGCTCCTTTCCGATCTGCAGAATTTTGCATTCATTAGTTTTCCTTCGGTTCGACATTCTTAAAAGTCCCCCAGAAAACAACACCAGATGATATATGTATGTGCACAGCATAATTAAGAGAGCCTAACATGGAACAAGTTCCAGCAAACCACTGAGTGCTAACAGCATTTTCACTTCATAGATACACACGAAGATCTACTATTTCAATACTAACAATCATATTCTCTCTCTGAAATAAGGTAGTATAATCATTTGTACCTTTTTTCCGTCTGCTGTATTTCGTCGATTCATCCTCCGTGGTATCATCGCTTTCCTCATGTTCTCTGCAGTTTGAACATCCAAGTCAAAGAATATCACGGAATAAAAATACTGGGGGCGAACAGGAGCTAGAGGTACAAAAATACTGGGGGTGAACAGGAGCTAGAGGTACCTCTTTCTCTTGTCCTTTTCTTTTAGATCCAATTCCTTTTCACCAGAAAGCTCCTTTTCCTTTTCCTTCTCTTTCTCCTTCTCCTTTTGCCTCTTATAAGCAAGCTTTTCTGCACATCTTTCATAATGTACAACAATCAAGCTAAATAATCGATTGAATGTTTGCTCAAATAAAAAAAAAGCAATAGAATATTAAAGAGGCCAAGAGCCAGAGCAAAATTCTGGGAATCATATATAATATTGATAACATGGTCTCAAAGTAAGTATAACATTATAAATATTGGATAATACCGGGTTCACATTATCCTAATTTGGAGCAGTGGATTAACTAACCTCTTACAAGCTACCAGCTTCACAAGTGCTTGTTTCAGTTCTCCTTCTTCAACATAAGAAAAGTTTACCTGGAAATAAGAAAAAAAAACATATATTGAGAATTATATATACAGAATAAAGCAGTTCTTAAATAAATATAAGGATTATGCGTCATAGCATCAAAAGACAGAAAACACTAAGAGCATACCTCATAACTACCTAGCCCATTTTTTTCATCACAATGCCTATTGCCACACATAAATTGCCCTGCAAAAGAGCATTTTCTAGTAAGGTACAGAGCACAGGCTCCATGGGGCACCAAGTACCTTTACTATATATACACACACACTAAGAAGCCATGCTATAGATAATGCATATTTTTAGAAACTACCTCCTAGCATCATCGGACAATTAAGTACAACATGAGAAGAATACTATGACTGACAATCAAGTACAACAGGAGGAGAATATACAACGATGAATTTAAAAATACTAGAAACTCATTACTGGATTGTTTCAAAATTTATTTTGTGCACACTTCCAAGGTGTATGTTAAGACGTGAACTTAAACAAATGATGGTGCTATTGCTATCCAATAATCTAAAAGCTAAAGCTGTGAGCTTGGATATACTTCATATACTTTTTCAATACATCTTTCATGTTCTATTTTTTTAGATTCCAGATGTCCATAGAGATGATCTGTTGTTAACAACAGAAAACACTTGTACTATTAACATTCCAGTCACAGTTCATAGGCCAATCATTCTAAATGGAATTTTATCAAGTGAGATTATGACATGACGGCGCACCTTTTCCAGATATTACCTCCTTTTCTGTTCGCCATCTCAATCCAATCTGCACAAAAAACGAGGGAGGAAGATATTATTAAAGCTTGCAACTCATTTCCAAGGAAAAGACAGATGCTTTCAATAACAAAAGAATAGTTGGGACATCCATGCATCAGCGTATATGTGTATGGCATGTCCTTAGTGTTTACTGTTTATTAATTCTGAGGATAAGCAGATGGTTTCTAAAAAAACAATTGAGAATCCTTGCATCCATCCCCACTATCAAGGCATTTGTCCTTTGTGCAACAATAAGTGCATTATACTCATAAACTGTGATGCAGTTTCATATACCAAGATGACGAATAATTAATTCGCCAATCCTGCCCCACTCAACCTTATAATTAAAAAACTAATAGTCATGAATGTATCATATTGGCTAGTTTTATTATTTTATAATAAAAACATCCTTCAAGAAGTTAAGCCATGAGCATTTTTTTCTCTTTTCTATGGCATCCAAGAGTAACAAGGTAAAAATATAGCAAAAAAGTATCGCCCAATAGAGCATCGTACCAAGTTAAAGAGACAAGTGATTAGCACTTATTGCTACATAAACAAAGCACTGTACCTTGCCTTTTTTATACTGAGACATGTCAGCAATACAATATCTGTCTCAAATTAAGGAACACTATGCTCTTTGGGCATAAGATTATATTTACATGCCTTATGTCCACTTATATTGTCAGATTCTTATTCTTGCACAGTATGCCCTCTTATAACATTTTCTTGAAAAAATAAATAACACATCCACCAAAAAGGATACTCTTTAAAAAGCTTGTCATAGTAACGTTTCACCAGCCGCTTCTCCCAAGTAGAATCCATATCATCTTCCTCAGAAAGAATGAATCTTTTGCAAAATAAAAGAAAAAGATTTAGTAGTACTCAACAAACCCCACATACATATAATCTGCCATAACAATGGACACTGGGCAGTAATAGTTCTTGCCTGTATCCTTCTCTCAGCGTATCTTTATCAGTTTTTATGGGTAAACTATGATCCACATTCTTGCCATGGCCATAAAACTGAACTGTTAGAAGCAAGTTGGTATTTATCAGCGGCAACATACAGAGGCAAGAAAGGAAGGAAAGATGGATGACATCTATATCAACAAAAAAAACTAAAAACAATCACTGGAACAGCAGTATCGCAAACAATTGCTTATTTTCTGCATAGGATTTCATTTTTCCTGGTTCCCTATGCAAACATTGAAGCAGTTTTCGACTGCAAATCTCCTGAGATAGAGGACATCAATCCCATGTAGAAAGGATATAGCATACTAGAACTGTTCCATATTAAGCTTGGGACCAAGTTACATATGGTATATACATATACATAGAGTTGGGCTCCCGTAAAATAATTTTTTGTGCATAGTGAGATTTTGACGAGGCGAACAAGATGTCCAGTTCGGATCGAAGATGTTCATCACGGATTTCTCAACCACATAGTCATTAACAAATAGATTCGTTAGTCGCGACTGATGAGAGCCCAACTGTAGTCCATGTATGGATGAAGGTAGCCCCCAATTCTTTCTACAGTAGAGGGGACTGTTCATCATCTGGTTGCTTTTGGAAACAAAGACAAAGCAAATAAATAGCTCATTATAAGCTACTGTCCTAGTTTCCTTTTTGCTATGGAAGGGAAATTCTGTATATTGGAGTTCAATATATTCCTAAAGCAGGCTCACAGGCAGCCATCTGGCTAGTGATTGTGAACAAAATATAATATAAAGGAAGAAACACGACCGAAGAGTTCAAGCAGATTTTACTGTGATGAATTGATGATTACTAAATTACATGGAGATTGCCTAATTATCTATCACAAAGTAAAGTGCTAACAGTTTGGTACAAATTCAATAGCATCATCTGTATGTGCTGCCACTTATGTGACAACAAAATTGGAATTCTACAGAGCTGCTAAGATAAAGTTGTGCCATAACTCATGCCCCCCTCTTTCTAATATCATTGCACTGGTGCCATTAAATCTAATCATGTTTTCGTAAAGTTACAATTCCATTATCATACGGTCTTCTTGTTGACGCCATTTTACTCGAAATAAAAATAGCATGATCAGGAAATCAGTCGAGAAAACATCAAAACAGCAGCGAAATGATTAAGCCAGATGGCAGAGGCAACATTAGCAATACAAACCATAATCATTGATGAACTTCTTATGGCGGTCGTACGCATTAAGCCCCCGGATGTGCGATTGGTATTGCCTGCATCCATCCAATCCGCGTTCATTAGATGAGAGTAAAAAAACTCATTTTTCCGTGCCTTCGAGCGTTAAATCCAACCTACTCTAACTACTCCCACAAAGCAATGCTTCCAAACTCCAAAGAACTAAACTAGGGCTCGTGCACAACATCATTCCGCCTATCCCCACTGAAACCAACACATGGAAAAGACTAAAGCTTGATAAAACCACTCCTTGACAACTCTAAAAACCAGAAAAAGAAAAAGAAAAACAGCTCAAAGAACTAGGGTTTATGGTCGATTTGTAAACCACGGATCCCCAAAAAAAAAAAAAGGCACAGCAAAAAAGGAGGGATCTAGAGGGGTAGAGAGAGAAAGTGAGGTTGCGATGGGGATTCACGCAGCTACAACGCATACATCTTCCTCTCCTCCTTGTCGAAGATGGCCGATTTGAGCGCCCCGAGCGACGACGCCGCCGCCATGACGCTCCACCTCAACCTCCCCTACCGTCTCCACGATGCGCGTTTTGCTCCCTTTCCTTTTCTCGTATTGGGTCTGGACGGACAGGGCTTTTCTTGGGCTTTCGATCGTCGGGAAAGACGGCCCCGTTTAGCTACTTTCAGCCCGTTCACCTATCTCCGCCCAAAATTATTTTTTTTTGAAAAAAATTGTACAATCTATTTTTTTTAAAAAAAAAATACCACCGAGGAAAAAACTTATATTTGAGTATATCGATATTTTTAAGGTATGATTGCAGTTACTTGAAAGCCTGAATGGTTCCAGCCGGGCACTCGAGCTGGAGCCGCATCTTGTCATGGACGGTATAGGCCATGGATCAAATTTTTAAACATTCTATATTGTTATTCCCTTGATCCAAATTTAAATTAACTAAATAGCCTCATCACGCCGAAATGGCGGAAACTATAAACCGCCATCAAAATGAACAGGAATTTAATTTTTCATAATATTTTAGACCAGGCTCGGCTCTAGTTTGTGTAATCCTCCTCTTGTTGTACCACTTATACGAAAGCCCAGACCCGGCCCGGCCCAACATGCCATCGGACCAAATATAGTGTTTACACTATAGTGCTAGCAACATGTAGCTGCGGATGACAAATACAAAACCCATATTTTCATATACATTTTTTATTTTGTTCTAAGGTATTTGACACCAGACTTATCAATGTCGTTCCGTTTCGGTTGGAACGGCCGATATTTCTCGTCCCGCCACTCAAAACAGAATGCATAGACCCATTTTTTGTACCGGTCCGTACCGGTCATTCCAACCAGTATTGGTCATTTCGGCCGGTACCGGTATCAAGTGACCGCTCCCCCAACCAATTTTCATCCACTCCAGCACATCCTTTTTGTGATTTGTATTTTGTGAACTCTATCATAACAGCTTATGAAACGAAGTACTGTAAACTATGTGCAAAATTGTTTGAATGATTTATTTATGTCAAGGTAAATTTTGGTAAACATTTCTATTTACAATATTTGAATTATGTGACACCCTCTATTTTATCGTATGTCATTTGTATTTTCAAAACCCTAAAAGTAAAATAAAACGAAATTGTTATATACAAAACCTTAATTTAAACTATTTTGAATTAGGTTTAAGCCAAAAATCTAGAAAACCTTTTGGGGAAATTCTAGAAAAATTCCAGTAATTCTTAGAAACCATCATTTAGCCACCTTCCAAATTTCAAAGCCCAAAGCTAACTCATGATTTCATGAAGTGTTGTCGTTCATCCGGAAATTCGTCAAACCCATGAAATGATGAAATGTGGGAGACCCAAGCCCAAATTTGGTGGAGAGATTCTTGAAGTCCAACCTCGTGCTAGGATAGAAACCCAAGACAAAATTCGTGGAATTAGGTATTTTCCAAGTTTGGGAGAGTCCTAATCATACCCCGAGTAGAATTTAAGCACAATTCAAAGTCCTCCCACCTTAAGGCCTCACCTAGGTCGACCACACTAGCATAAATATCCCCCAATACCCCTCCCTCGAGTCCACAACTAGAGAAACCCTCAGATTCCAAACCCTAGCTGCCAAAACCCTAGCGCGTCGGGGTGTTTTTGAGGTATTCTTCTCTGTGTAGAGCTCGTCGAGACGGTCAAGATGGACATATGGATCGCTAGAATTGGCCAAGGAAATTGCCGGGAAAAGCTCACCGGAGTTCGAGTTGCGCTGCCGCCTTCGCCGCCGCCGACAATGCCGCCAGTCGCCTCGTCCGCCGCGTCCACTCAGATATAGCGATGCCAATCCACTCGTCGGCACGTGACTGGTGGTCGCCGCCAGCCCGCCACCGCCCGCCACGCGCCCACCTTTTCCCGCCCGCGCGCACCGCCGCCTATCAGCGCCCACCGCGTGGCGAAAGTGCATCGCTGCTACCGTACTGCACCCGCCGCTACCACGCTTCTCTCGCTGCCGTCGCCCTCGCCGCTCCGTCTATCCGCGTGCGCCACCTGTCACCCGCGCTGCGTGCCGCTCGGGCCATCGGTTCGCCGGTTTTAATCGGTTTATTTATTTCTAAGATTTCTTATTTATCCAAATCTTGTAGGAATTGTTTAGCGAGCATCCGAAGTCCAAATTAGATGATTCCAGATCCGTTAAATCCCATAAATAGCCTATAGTTTTATATAATTTATTTAGATATATGTTATGTTGATTATTTTTTTGTTCTTATGCATTTGCATATTCGTGTAGATTGCACATGCGTGCATTGTTCGGGGGTTTTCTAGGAGCATTTTGGAGGAGGATCTCAGGGCGCCGAGTACTACCAAGGCAAGATATATTGCATCTTGCTTTCCTATTTTGCAAAACTCACCCGATATTTGTTTTTATTTACGTTTCCCTGGCATAGAATGAAGGGAAGGGTTAGAATTCTATTATATTCACATTGAGTCATCTACCTTGTGAATTTAGCCTATTTATTGTTGTCTTAGTAATTCCTAGCCTATCTTTGTGCATAGTTGCTAGTGCCCATGGGTTGGTAGTTGTTTAAGTTATTCATCATTTACTTATTCTTGTGACTTAGTATAATTGGAGATGCTGAGTTACTTTAATAACCTAATCAACTAAAACCTATGTGGCTTGTGTTGACTAAAGATGGCAAGCCGGATGGTTTTATGGAATGAGGATTGTGGTGGAGCTAGTCGTCTTGGTCTAAGTACCCTTGACGTGTGCTTATCCGGTAAAATCATACAAGCACAACCATAAGTGATAACTCTAGCATGTCGGCCAACATGTGCTAGTTCTATCTTAGTAGTTAGGGAAAACTGTTAGCACATGATAGTTTGAATGGATCGGGTTGCGGTCCGTTGGCTCAAGAGGGGGTTTGTAGTGTCGAAACCTTAGAGGGGTATCGGTGTTAACAGAATGAACTAATGAATGACCTTGTATCTTTACTTGGGCTAGACTTCTAAGGAAGAGCTAAGACATAAAAGTAACACTAGGCTTATGGGTAAAGTGTGCTACACTCTGCAGAGTTTGAAAACTACCATGATAGCCGTTCCCACTGTTATGGGAGGGGTGGAAGGTCGTACATGGTAGTCTCATGTGTTATTAATTAACCTGATGGGTTGGTTTGATTTGAGTTATTCGAGACTTGTGCAGCTCTGCAGAGGGGCTTTGAAAGCTGAGCTCTATGGGTTACTTTGGGAATCTTATCATCACTAATTGCTATACAAATTGGTTTTACGACCTTTAATTAATTTGAATAGAATAGGTGTTTACGCAAAATAGTCATATTGTTCTTGTTTATATTCTTGCATTCATTATAAGGATTCTTACTGGGGTAGCCGTGTACTTACTATACAAACCACGGATATATTTGTACTCAGGAGAAGAATCGGGTTTGGCTTTTCCGCAGGATTAGGAGGATTATGTGCCGGATTTTGACCAAGACTAGCTGTCGTTCAAGGGTTTTATTTCCACCGCATTATTTGGATTTCCGCACTCTAAACTATATTATGTCGCCTTAATCAAACTATTGTAATAAGTGGTTATGCAACAATTACTTTTGTACATTATGTTATTTTCTTAATTAATTGTGATTGTGTGATGATGTTCGACAATTGTCGCTCATGAGTTGCTAGCATTAATCTTTGGGTTTAGCAATCGATCATGAGTGGATCCTGGTGAAGCCGGGGTCGCGAAAATTATTATATTAAAAGTCCGGAACGATATGCCGGAATAGACCGGTACCGAAATGTTCCATCCCAATAGCAAAACCGGAATGGCCATCAAAACAGTATTGATAAGTTTGTTTGACACACCGTGAGAGCTATTACCTAAATTTTCAAACAAAAAAAACTCACGAGTATTTGCCTCTATTATGTTGGATTAATTATATTTATTCATACCTACTCCCTCCATACTTCAAATAATGGTCGTTTTAGGCTTGTACTAAGTCAAAGATTTAAAACTTTATCCACAAATATCTTTTAAATTATTTGGATTGAGCACATGAAAACTGTATACATAGATTCATCTCCAATAAACACTTTCATAATATCATATTTTAACAAGGACCAAAAGAAGCCGGGGAAGGAAGATGAATAGCACCAAACATGCTAGCTCAAATGTAGGCTAGGAAGAAGCAATGCCCTTTTGTATATGTGGTCCTTTATATTTTACATATGGTTGTGGTCACCAAAAGGGCAATAGCAATGCCCTTTTTATTTTGTATATGGTTGTGGTCACAAAAAGGAGCAATAGCGATGCCCTTTTTATTTTGTATAAGGCTGTGGTCATAAAAAGGAGCAATAGCGATGCCCTTTTTATTTTGTGTATGGTTGTGGTCATAAAAAGGAGCAATAGCGATGCCCTTTTTATTTTGTATATGGATGTGGTCACAAAAAGGAGCAATAGTAGTGCCCTTTTTATTTTGTATATGGTTGTGCTTACAACATGAGCAATGACATCTAAATTTATATTTTGGTTCTGGACAATGAGCAATGAGCAATACATTTCAGTTCTGGACACCATTTCAGTTTTGTGAGTTCTGCCAATACATGAGCATTTCATTTTTGGACAGCATTTCAGTTCGGCCAATGCAAGAGCAATAGCAACAGGGACATCATTTCAGTTCTGGCAATACATTTCATTTTTGAACAACATTCCATCTCATTTAGCTATTTTCAGCATAATTCAATTCACAATCACAAATCCCATCTCAATAAGCCAAATATATTTACAAAATAGATAGACTACATTTTCAGATTGTATAAGCCACTTCTCATCTCATTGCTCTTCTCATTACATCAAGAAACTGATCCAAAAAAACAAGTGCAAAGTACAAGCTGCTGCATTTTCCTTCACCATTCACCATTCACGGTTGCCTTCTTGTAGTTGTTCCAGATCTCTAATGCCACCCTATGCCCAGGAAGCTGCAAACAACGATTGAGGTCTCCCGGGCATCAACCTCGTCGTCGCTGGACCGAATGGCCCCTCGCCGTCGTCGCCATAGGACAATAGCCGACGCCGGTGCAGGTCAGGCGAGAGGCCACGGCAAGCGGCGGAAACTGGAGCGGCGGCGGTCGCGCCGGCGCCTTGTGGAGAGCTGGAACGGAAGCGGCCGCACCGGCGATTTGCGGGAGAGGAGAGCCGGCGGCGGCGCAATCCGGGGGCAGCGACGGCTACACGGAGCCGGCGGCGGCTGCACGGAGCCGACGGCGGAGGCATCCGGAAGCTGCGGCGGCAGCATCGGCGACATGCTGGAGAGGAGAGCCGGCGACGGGGACGAAGGCATGCAGGAGATTTTCCGTTGGAGCCTTGCTAGGGATTTGAGACGGGAGTACCGGCCGATTTGGGGGAAATATGAGCGTGGGAGGAGCTGGAGTGAATGAATCGATCGTAGCCGTCAAATCTGGAAGCAACGGCACGATTGGCTCCACTGTCCCTCTGACTTGGGACTCAATTAAGTCAGATGATGCGCTTCCAATGGCGAGAGGGAGTTGGGGGCGGAGCGGACGGTGGCGAGGGCGCCGCCGGTCGGGGCGGCGGCGGCGGTGGCAGGGGTGGAGGAGGAGGGGGCGCACGCGTGGGGACAAAGAGAGACACGGGGCGCGGGGCGTCGGGAGAGAGCCATAGAGGGAGGGGAAGAAAAGGGCAAGGAGGACAGATCTTAATCCAACGGCCCAGAAAATCGTCTGAACACCCTATAGGGCCCGGTCGACGGTGCGGGAGTCAATCCCTAAAAACAAACCCGGAGTGGCAATAACACAAAACACCTCTCGCCCACGTCCCCCACCCGAGATGCCGGCCACGGCGAGCGGCGGCGCGCGGCCGGACGAGGCGACGGCGCTCTGGGCGTCGTCCTCCACGCTGTACTGCATGGGCACGAGGCCTGAGGAGCTCACGGCCAGGCTGGCGGCCGGGAGGGCCGCCGCCGGCGGCTGCGGTGGCGGAGGAGGAGGGGGAGAGGGAGGGGAGCACGAGCGGGTGCGCGCGCTGAGGGAGATCAAGAACCAGATCATCGGGAACCGGACCAAGAAGCTCCTCTACCTCCGCCTCGGCGCGGTGCCGGCGGTCGTGGAGGCGCTGGCGGAGCCCGGCGCGTCGACGGCCGCGCTCGTGCAGGCAGCTGCCGCGGCGGGAAGCTTCGCGTGCGGCGTGGAGGACGGCGCGCGGGCCGTGCTGGACGCTGGCGCCGTGGGGCACCTCACGCGGCTCCTCGACCACGCCGACGGGAAGGTAGCGTCAGCTCCATTCAGTCGCCTGCCGCTTGATTATGCGGATATCTGCTTGGTTTCGGGGGCAAAAAACTATTTTTGGTAGTCAAATTCGTTTCTGTTGTGGATTTGTTGCTCAATTGGGAAAAGGATCTATTGTGCGTTCAGAAGTTGGTGGAAACTAGCAGGCAGCAACTGATTCTTGCTTGTTCTAATCGTGAAATTTTGGGGTCTGTTAGCATCCCAAATAGTCCCTCTATCCCACCCCTAAAACACTATTCATACACACATGAATAGTGTTTTACAGGGTGGGATAGGGAGGCTACTGGGGTTGGCGATGAACTGGGCATGGGATTAATTGGTGGTAACTTAAACTGTTCGTATGACAATTAATGGTTAGGTTGGTGAAGTATCGTAGTCTTTACTTTTAGTATTGTAATTAGGGTGTTAAAGAAGGATGACTGGAAATTACTCATTATTCTATTTCCCATGAATGTATTTACTAGTAAGGGTTTTGAGCTGGGTAGAAATATGGAAACAAGTTTTTTTAGTTTGATTGTTCCCTTGTGAATTGGTCAAAAAAATTATGTAGTAATGGGCCATTATTGATGATTCGTGCTTGAAATTGGGAGAACTATTTGAGCTGAACTATTGGGGAATCTGTCGGTTTAGTTGAGGTGAAAGGTACTGGTGGTGGTTGTTATTTCCTTTTCTTTTTCTATGCCCTTTCCTTTTTCATTTCTGGTTGCAGCTATGAAGATATTGTTCATTTCTGCTTAAAATATGGAAAGTTTGGTAGTAGGTCAATGGTTAGGTATGGTGCTGGAGTGAAATGTGCTGGAAAGTTGTCTTTTCTGTGTTGGTTTCATGATGAATTTGTATGAATTGATAAAGCAAACTGTGGTTCCTGGTTTGAACATGAAAAAAGAAAATGCAGTACATTGCTTATGAGTTATGATGGATCATGTTAAAACTGTAGCTCATGCTATCTGCTTGCTTTAGTCAGGATCTGGCAGTAGAATGATGATTTGGTGTAGTGGCTTCTTCATAAACAGTTTTGTGCTGTAAGTCTTTTTCTTTGTGATGTTGAGTTCATTGTTTGCTGAGCAAGATTTAGGTGGCTTTATGTTTGAAACTAGAATTGATGTTTAGAGGCAGCTTTAGTGGAGGTACTAAATGGCAAACAAAACCTTGAGGGTGTTCAAATTTGTGATCTCGTACATGTGGACCATAACACCTGTATTGCCCAATTCAGTAAAGCTTTGAATGGGTTCGACATGCTAAATTTTTAACCTAATCTATGTGGGACGTACCTCAAAATCTATCTGGATATAGTTCAAAATTCACATGGCAGGGGTCAGAATACCGCCATTCTGAACCCATCCAACAAAGCGTAGTATGTTATGTTTCTTCGCTTAGTGGGCACACGTGGGCGAATGGTTGTGGAGTTGTTACTGCATATTGAACAACTGTCTATATTGGCCAAAATTGATTGATTTTTATTCTCTGATGAGGCAAAAGGTCACTTCTTGTGGTATGGAGTGACTATTAAAGAGGGAACAAAAGATGGTGAATGAGATAAGGGAAGAAAAAGAGATGAAATGACTACTTTGGTAGCTGTCAATTGTCACATCTCAATGTCCTTCCCTAACCACTGCTGTTACCCATTAATGATTTCAGGGTTCAGTATGCCATGCCGATTTTATCTGATAGGTTGACATTTGTTTGTTTTGCTTCTTTTCTAGTCTGGTGAGAAGGCAGGTTTTTCTGATGTTCATGATTTGAAAATGGTTCTCCAGCATACTAACCTAATTACCTTAATATTAGTTAGCTTGCAACAATTAAGCTAATTTCTATACTGTCACTTTTGACCGACCAGCTTACATCTGAGATTTTCATTTTAACATTGTCTTTAGGAAATACATGTACTTTATGGATATCAGATACCTTGCACTTCAACTTAATCCCCCAATTTCCTAGTTGTGGCATAGTTATGTATGTGTCCATTGCTTTGACGTATTACTGGAATAATAATGCTCTGTAATTACTAAATTCCATCTCAAGATTCTTGTATTTGTATTGCTGTACTTTTAAATGTGTGCATAGGAATTCAGATCCAAGCACACCTTTTACTGAATGCATATGCATAGTGGTTATATTGTGCTGATTGTTTCGTGTTATATTGAAAGGTTGTAACTACTAATGCATATAATTCAATTTTTTTTTTGTCTGATTTGATGTTATTGTTCTGATTACAGGTTGTGGATGCAAGTGCACGTGCTCTCAGAATGATATATCAGTCAAAACTAGCTCCAAAGTTTGATGCCAGTAATGAGAAAAATATGAAATTTCTTCTTTCCCTTTTGGACAGTGAGAATGAAAATGTCACAGAGTTGGCTGCTAATATGATATCACACTCTTGCAATAGCAATACAGAACAATTAGCACTATATGGTGCTGGAGTCCCACAGAAACTTATTAGCCTTTTTGGAGGTTCCATGAATCTACGGGATGCCTGTTTAAATTCTCTGACTGTGATAATAAGAAATAACTGGGAAGTTGCTTCAAGATTTGCATCTATGGATCATGGAAAAGCTTTTCGTTCAATAGTTGGGTTAATACATGATCGGAGCCCATGCACAAGACTGCTTGCTTGTCTGTGCTTGATTGCACTTGGGCATGCTTCTCCATGTCAGTTTCACGACGGACAAATTAAAACCAAGTTGATTTTGGTTTTACTTGAGCTCATTGAAGAACCTGGTCATGTAGGAGATGAGGCTCCCTTGGCACTAACTGCCCTGATTAAAGACAGTGTAGAACTGCAGAAACAAGCCTTTTCAACAAATGCAATTGAGAAGCTTGGCAATCATCTGTTAGCAAATTCATTGGAGACAAGGCGAGCTGTGACCATATTACTTGCTTTAGCTGAACTTTGCTCAAAATTGGAAGAATCCAGATCTCAACTTATGTCAGTTCAGGTATGTGAAGTTCTGTATGATAGTACTTTTGATTATTGCTGTGTTTTGTCATTTTAGTTTTTATTTGAAATTCTAAGAGTCCTACTGTTACTTTGTTAGTGTTAACTTCTGATAAGACAATACACTGCCTCAGTAGCTCGAGATGAATCTGATGATTATATACATTGATGAAGCATTATAACTAATGCCCTAATCGTTTAACAGGTATCAACCTTAATACTGGACGCGCTGAAGCATGACTCTGCTGATATCCGAGTTGCAGCATGTTCATGTCTGAAGAATATCTCCAGGTCATCGAAGGCAAGATGCATGCTTCTTCTTTACATCCTGACTTTTTTGTGTTCGTCACATTTTCCAACTGATGTGTTTAATTTCCAGGTACTTAGTGCTGGTCGATTATCCTGCGATACAGTTATCACGCCGTTAGTCCAGCTGTTGTACGACCCATCTACTTCAGTTCAGGTAGTGTGAATCGTGCAATCTTCAATGTCGTTTTTCTGAGTGGAGTTTTTCTGGAAGGTGTAGTGCAGCGGCACTTCCAAGTGCCTTGCTTCTTCTGAGTGGCCTAGTGTATTATTTGATCTGAATCCAAATCCGAAAAAGATTAAACGAATCTGGATATGATTTTCATGATATCCGATCTGAATCCTATCCGTTTACACCCCTACATGTTGTCATTGCAGTTTTGCTTACTTCACACCCATGTTTTGCTTCTACTTGAAAACCTCAAAGTGCTATTCAAGACTATCAGTTTTGTTGTAAAATTACAAAATAACATATCGATGTAAGTTGTCAATTGCATACAAACGATTTAAAAGGTTTACTAATTTACTCAGGGCCACTTTTCTTTTTTAAAAAAAATGTACCCTATTGCAATTTTCTTTCTTCATTGTTGGAGCAATCCTTTTTGTCATTAAAGTGAAACCAAATTTGTTGTTAATTAGGTATATTGATTTGAAAATCAGTACTTTAGGTCTGCCTCCAGGACTTGATAAAGCTACATTAACTTATCTTTTGTCACAGGTTGCTGCCCTTGGTGCTATTTGCAATATTGCTGTGAATTTAACACCCAGGAAATCCATTCTTCTTAATTCGGGGGCTGTCTCCCAACTTGTTCACTTATCCAAGTCTATGGATCCAACGCTGAGGCTAAAATCTGTATGGGCTTTGAGGAATATTATGTTTCTTCTGAATTCAAAGGGTAAAGATTTCATTTTGAAGGAGCTGACCTTATCTACTCTTTCAAGCCTAATTTGTGGTAAGTATAAAAGCCAAGCTATAAAATTAGGAACAGATTAAATTAGTTCCAGTGCTAATTGCAAAATGTTCTGCAGATTCTGAACATTTTATTCAGGAACAGGCCTTGGCATTGGTGCACAATCTTGTTGATGGATATGTGGAATCATTTAATTATGTCATTGGTGAAGGTGGAATGGTTATAAATGCTATTTCAAGACAATTGAACAATGCATCTGCACCAGGAGTGTGCATTCAGGTTTGTTTTCCTTGAGCTTCCGCATGCATTTTTCAAACTTTGAGGGGGAAATAACATATTTTCTAACAAAACTGGTTAATTTTCTATCTTAATTTTTTGATAGTCGGAGACTTTTTGGGGATATTAATTTTTCTATAAGGGAATGCAAAGATCATTGTATGACAAATCATTTCTTTCTGTTTTCTTCTCTTCAGGGTATGTTCGTGCTTGCAAATATTGCAGCTGGGAACGAAATAAACAAAGATGCTGTGATGGATGTTCTTGTTCCTAACCAAGCAGATCGTATCAAGCCACCTTTTGTGATTAGCTTTCTGCAGAACAAAGATAAACAATTGCGGGTTGCTGCCTTGTGGTGTATTCTGAACTTGATTTACCCAAAATGTGAGACCTCATCTGCTCGAGTTATTAGACTCCAAAATTCTGGGGTAATTTCACAAGTAAAAGGCATGATAAATGACCCCTGCTTGGATTGCAAGGTACCACCTTCTCTTAGATAACGTAATCTAGACCAAGGATTCAAAATTTAGTGATAGAAAAAGAAAACACCAGACCCTGGCCAGAACAAGTTATGATCGGTAGTTGGTTGCCTGGTTTTTGATACGGCCCTTGACGCGGGCGAGACGCGGGCGAGACGAGCTGTTGTCGAAGCTAGTGCCTTAGCTATTATCGGAGCCACCGTCTATGAGACTAATCTCAATTTACTTCATTTGATTGGATTGGATGAATAGAAAGATACATGACACATCTCTTTTATAGGGATAAAAGACTTCTGCTCGAGTTATTAGACTCCAAAATTCTGGGGTGATTTCACAAGTAAAAGGCATGATAAATGACCCCTGCTTGGATTGCAAGGTACCACCTTCTCTTCTTAGATAAAGTAATCTAGACCAAGGATTCTAAATTTAGTGATAGAAAAAGAAAACACCAGACCCTGGCCAGAACCAGTTATGATCGGTAGCTGGTTGCCTGGTTTTCCACTGGGAGGTTTCAATTATCGAATTTGAACTCAAAATTTAACAAGTTCTTGGCCAATTTAACTGTTTATTAATTGAAAAATTATATCACAACTTTTTGGACCAATATTTTCATACTGATCTGCGTTGTTACGGTCGCTAGCTAGTTGCTGTGAATGTTTGTTTTCCTTGAACTTGATTCTTGTGATCATTCATAGTATATTGTGTCACAACTCACAATTTGTTACTGCTGTTTAGCTTTAACGTTCCATCCATCATTGTTGTTGCTTCTCTGAGATTGATTGCATGTTGCTGAAATGCTGACACAGCTTGGGAGCCTTATCAACCTTATAGTAAAGTTGTCCACTAGATTGTCCCAGAAACAGAATATATCTAATCCTTTGATATAAGGAGACATACACTCCTTTATTGAATTAAGAAATTCTTTATTGAGATTTTCTCCTCAATTTTGATATGTACATATATTACCGCTCAGACGAGTTTAACTATAAGAATTTTATTTTAATCAGTATAACAGAAAGAATATGATGAACATGGATATAAGTTGGTAACTATTTGTTAAATATATGTGTCAACTCTTAACACTCAAAGCTACCCCCTTTCTTGTGCAGCTCAGAGTCCGGATGGTGCTTGAACAATCCGTAGACAATGCCACCGATGGTTTCATGTGAGCATTTGGCATCGGATCTCATCCATGAAGTTTACAGGGTCATACTGGGCAAAACGAAGCTGGGCGTGCTTCACATCCCAACACCACATGCTGTGAGTTGTGAACCATGAACCATCAGTAAAAATGCTGTTGCTGATCTCTTGTCATCGTGTCGAGCCTATAGCTATACCTTTCTTCCACCATGAGAACTCGATGACTGGTTTCTTTTGGTGATAGGCAAGTACCTTGTTGTAACCAGGCCATCTTGAGAACATGAGCCTGACGGCACGCTTCCAATTTGATGGTCTTAGACCCCAGCTCCAGAGAATCCCAGTTTTGTGGTGCAGCCAAAACCTTATGCTTGTATTGTGGCAAAGAGTGTATAATTGAGGGACTGCGGTTGCTGTTGTAAATTGTATTTTCACTTTGCAATAAGGTTATGCTTATGTTCACCCAAGTCCGGATGTTCTCCGTAGATTTGTAGCGTGTATTTCATCGGTTGGTTTTCATCGCCAGCTGAGGAATACCAAATATGTGACGTGATGAACATTCTCAGTTGTGAAGCCTGTAGAATCTACGATCTTAACAAGGGCAAATACGCCATGTAATAAAATGTTGTCCTTTACGGATTGGTTGATTAACTAGCTCTAGTTTTCAACTCTACAAGGGACACATGCGCCAACGCATGGAATTTTTAAATCAAAGTTTAGTATATTTTGGGGGCTCCTATTTAAAGGATGGTGGGTGTCCGTTTCATGTTGCTGTTGCACTATAGCTTGTCTTTGGCTTAACATTCAACAAAAATACCATTCATGCACGTATTAGAACTTCCTGGTGTTCATATTATGGCCACGGTATAAATGAGCGTAAAGTATTCCATCAATCTTTTTTTGTTAGGGTTGACAAGACAGAATTCGGAAGGTGTGCAAGGGCAAATCAATGTTTACATCCCTAAACATTTCCCTTGCAGGCTGCAGCCTACGCATACATGAAGTTCTGTAGAATTTTCTATCCTGCAATCTGCAGAGTGTTGACCTCTTGGGGAAAGCGAGTAAATAGATGCTTTGTAGGTCCTGAGACGCCTGAACCATCTCTTCTTCGAGCTTCTCATCCATACTGAACCGCCAAGTCATGGTAATAAGCCACTAACCACAAAGTTAAAAAAAAAACAGCATCTCTCTCTTTGCAAACAAGAAAAGAGTGGTGACTGGCTCAAGTAGCTAAAACCATTCTGCTTGGGGTTCCTGAACTCTGTGAATTATCGTCTGCAGATTTGCCTACCAAGAACATGACAAAAGAAGAGGTTCAGTTATGTGTGCTCTAGATGTGTGAGTCAAAGTCACTCATCAAATTGTACGATTGTAAGTAGAGAGGAAGACTTGAAAGATAAAGTGTATATGGGTAGGATTTAGATTCACCATATAACATAACTTATGAGACCCGGGGTTAGCTCAGTCGGTCCCTAGCTCGCTGTGGAACAAGCGGCCAGAACATTTATTTGGGCCAAATAGAAAATAGGTACACATGCGCGTGCAACAAGACGGAGCTAGGGGCATCAATTCCATCTTCTAGCGTGTGTTCATACCTTGTTGGGCTTGAGTGTGCATATTGCTGTACCCTCTTAATTGCTCTGTTTAGGTTTTTTAGTGGATGCCAAGATAGCCACATCAATCGAAGAATTTCACTGTTTTTAAGCAACTTGAATTGTGTGCAACAGTGCATGTCATAATGCAAAAGCATTATATGTGTACAAATCACAATAGCATTTTATGTGCTGCTAAAACATTGGTCAGAGTCCTATTGTCCTATTGTGCACCTACATGTACAACCCAGAGGTTGGTCTAATTAAATCTAATGGAAGCAGAACAATAATTCCACTTGCTGACAGCTATCATATTCAATATGTTTGACCACAAGTAACGTCACAAATGCCACAATATGAATATCATATTTCACTGAATATCCCATTCCCTTATGTGTGTCTAAAAAAATATATTTGTAGTTTATAAATATCCAACCAAAAGAATGTTTCCAATATATTTTATTCAATCTATGGGCATCAATGTTTGTCTCACCTTGCTTATCTGACCGCCTCCTGCTACGCCACAATAACCGAATGGGGGTGCCTGGAAATCCAGCATCAGATCGGAGTTGCTTTTCCATGTAACGGCGGTATGTCTCAGGGAAGAGTTTTGCGTCATTGACAAAGAAAACAAATGTTGGTGGACGAATAGCAGCCTGAAAACGTGGGCAAAGAATGAGTTTCTTGTAGCAAAAAGAAGATTCTGTAAGGTTAGTTTCCAAAACAAAATCAGGTTTTGAAGGCCACTTTTTTATCATGGAATTTTTTTTTAAAAAAAAACTTAAGATGCGGAAGAATTCACAAGTCTCAAGGGTGTTATACATTATACTGACAAAATTGGCATTGCTGAGCTAAATGTACAATAAAAAAAGAAAAAAGAAAAAAACAGTTCTGCTCATGACTGCAGATCTCCTAGACATGATGTATTAGTAAGACACCATGTGCACCATTCCTATCTGAAAACATTAAAATCTCTTTTGCTGATCTTATCATTAATTTAAAGATGCACCTGTTCATTTTTCTGCAACTTATTTTGACATTTATAATTATTAGCTTATCCATAATCCATCATACCGACTTGTGGATCTCCACTGATATTTCTTTTTCAAAAAATAGAAGGGTTCCAGCTGTCCTTAAATCTTCAGATACTTATATATGATACGAAAGTTGTATTTGATTCTAAGATCCAGGTCTTAAACAGAGGGTGGAAACATAAGCTTAATGATGATAGGTATCAAGGGGCCAATTGTGGCCTTCATGTTATCTGAAAAATCATCTCATACTAAAAACTAAAATTGGGTGCAGAAAGAGCAAACAAGTTACCTGTGTTGTGTAATAAACACGACCTCTTCTGC
The DNA here is from genome assembly GCA_005191435.1 of Raddia distichophylla. Classification (NCBI taxonomy): domain Eukaryota; kingdom Viridiplantae; phylum Streptophyta; class Magnoliopsida; order Poales; family Poaceae; genus Raddia; species Raddia distichophylla. The sequence goes on along the minus strand of SPJY01035151.1, from coordinate 1,045,227 downwards.
CACCTCTTGTTCGTGGTGGTGGTTTGAATGCTATAGCTTCTCTAACGACTTGATTAAGGATAGAGGTACCAAGTCTTCTGGCTCTTTCCTTCTCAACTAAAGCAGCGGCAGAAATTATCCTGAGGACAATTTGATATAATTTTTAAAGCATATTAATACAAGAAAGCATAAATTGTGAAGCTAAGCCTCTTCTACGCGCAATGCAAGCGTTTGGATCACAAGTAACAGGGAGATACTAATATAGACATGCACAGTCCAGCATTTTAGGACAAACAAAACCTAATGGACTCAACTAAGGCCCGTCTCATAACTCCGGCAACCTGATAGACTCAATGACAAGCTACAAATAGTCTAAATCAAGGGATTACCTAGAAGGTTCTAGAAATAACCGGAGAAAAATATTTTAATGCCATTAACTCAATTTTGTATTTCCACTGCAATGACCCACTACAGCAGAACTTACCTTTGTGGATCCATGAAACCATAAAATCATAGGGACATTCATGTCCGTAAAAGATATGCAAGCAGCTCATCATTGCAAAAGATAGGGAACAGAACATAGTAGTTTTAGAAGTTAAAACTTATTAATTAGTCATCACCTATTGTGTGGAGAATCTCTCATTCATATTTACCACAGGAGAGTGGAGATGCAAAACGGGCAGGTCATAAGTTCAGATTTCAGAACACGTACACATACATGGTGCCATAGTTTAAATTTCAACAGTGAAATGAAACAAACCAACAATAAATGATTTGTGTGTTTACTACATGTACGAAAAGAAACACATACTCGACCTTTCAGAAGTGAGACTATAAATGACAATGAAGCACACTGAAAACACAACCAATAGCTAAAAATGTACCAAGAAAAAAAATGCTAGTATCAAAAGTTGAGCATCTAAAACAAGACAAGTGATTTACTTTTCCACGCTGGTCCCATTTGTTGCAGAACAATAAACTACCGGTGCCCAATCAAGTATGCGAAGTTTCTCTCTTACATCTTGCTCATAGTAAGTTGTGCTCTGATGGTTCTTATTTGGGATTGTATCCCATTTGTTCACAACAATGACACATGCCTTTCCTTCTTTCTCAATTCTTTCTGCAATTTTATAATCCTTGATAGCACAAAAGATGTTTAATGTGTTATAGCAAGCATAAGATTCAATCATAAATGAAAGTTAGTAAACTTGCAATGGTATGAATTAATTGCTAGTGAATACGGATATACCTGCTCTGTAATGCAGGCCATTGCCTCGATAACAAGGGCAACCACATCAGAGCGGCGGATTGCCCGGAATGCACGTTTTACTGAAAGTGTTTCGGTTGTGCTTCCAGCAGAAGCAACTGCTGCCCTGCGCCGGATGCCAGCGGTATCAATGAGTTTGTACTTCTGCAACATATTGCTATATCAGAAATTTGGTTTTAAAATACAATGACATCCAACTCCTCTTGCCTACATTTGTAACTATTTTGATGTAAAGAAAAAAGATTACACATAAATGGAAATAGTTGGAGTGCATGCTGCAATAGTGAAGAAGCCCTTAAACATTTAAATACTGACAGCATGTACTGTGAAACAAACCTGTCCATCTGCTGTGGTAAACTCTGTATCAATGGCATCACGGGTAGTCCCGCTAACTGGGCTTACAATAGTTCTGTCTTCCCCAACCAAAGCATTTAGAATACTACTTTTCCCAACATTTGGTCTTCCAACAATGGCAATAGCTGGGACATAGTTTTTGTCTTCTTCAACACCATCCAATTCCTGTAAAACACCGTGAGTACTTACTGTGAGGAGGGAAATTTCAAGAGATATAGGAAAAAGAAGTTAGTAAAAAGCCAAAAGGAATATTACTAGTTTCTGAACTAAGATTGCGAGATCACTAGATAAGGTGCTAGACAACCGCTGGTGGATCCCAATTTTTCAACTAGATGCATCATTCTTCCAGGTTTATGGAATGAGAGCAATACAATCATGGTAAACAGTTTTGTTCTTTCACCTACTAAAAGGCCATTCATAATAAATTTCCACAGTATTTTTGACAAAAAATAAACTGTTTAACCTCATATTCAATTGTCAAGTAGCTACTGTCATAAGGTCTGATCATTATTTCAAACCATCCATAAAGGTTTCCAATCATTATTAGAAAATAGCATGAGCCATGTATGTGCAATAAAATATTCTGGATAAATTTTGTAATTTCAGTACCTCAAAATTTCTCAGCTCTGAACAGACCGAATCAAGGAGATCTCCGGTTCCAGTACCAGTAATAGCAGATATTGGTAGAGGAGAAAACCTAGCAGGAGGTAGCAGATAGATGAGCTGAGCAGCCAACCATATTAGAGAGCTGAATGCTGGATAGGTAGAAAAGGCACAACAACCATAGACAAGACAGGTCTTTTTAATTGTTATATCTATTTCTTTAGAGTCATAGTTAAGAATTGTGTTAAATACAATGGATTAAAGCAGCACCCTTTTACCTGATGCCACGTAAACAACTGTTATAGTCTGCATATAGGCAACTAAAATTTTGTATGGCTCACATAAGGAAAATATTATTTGTCCTTTGCATTTTAGAAGAACAAAAATATGTCAATTCCAGTGTAGCATCTCCATCACACAAAAAAATATTGTACAAAGTATAACATAAAAACCAATCCAACAGTATGTAATCTCTTTTAAATGCTAGTTGAATGTTATGTAATTACAAGAGGGACATGCAGTAAGTTGTATGCTCACCCTAATGACCAAAAGTCTAATACTTGCATTTGGCCTTTCCGGGGAGATTCACACTTGTTTACGGCAAGTATAGCACATTTGTGTGAGTAGTTGCGACGTAACCAATCAGCAATTTCTATATCTGCTGCCACAAGACCAGCCTGAAATATATTATCATCCATTAGTAAGGATAAGGACTGAGAACAAACTTTATACAAGGGAATATCTAACAATAATATACACAAAACAATAACTACGAAACTGTTGCTGCAAGTAATTTGTTTCATGCCACAAAGACATCCTTCAAAGCATGAATCCACAAAAGCACCAAACAAAAGATCCATCAGGAGGGTACACAAATCTGACATACTATGCGAGCTAATTAGATCAAATCAGAAACTCATTTAGCATTGGAACAAAAAACCAATGATTCTACATGTTGAAGGATACATCAGATAAGCATTACTATAAATGAAGCTTATTTTCACACACAAAGTAACAACAAATCACAGAAAAATCGCATCTTATTGTATTAATGAGTCTAGTATATCAGCATTCATCCAATCCTATCCAAAGGAATGGAACTGAAATTTTAAAAAATTCCATAAAGATTGTAAAAGGCATATTTTAAAATTGTAGATGCTTTTGCTCACCACCCATATAGCAAACTAGCTTGCTATTATAAATAAACCATGGTGACTGCACAATAGGCACAGCATGGTATTATGTAATCAATAATTGATAGGACCATGCCCTAACATTGATCCATTCATAGTACAATCTAAAGAATAAAACACTTGAATTAAAAAGGATGATTGCTGAACCTGCCTGACCATCCACAATAAATAGTACCACAGCTGCTTCATCAACAGCAGTAACTGCTTGTCTTTCAATCATTGATGGCATCCTAGCAATTGCAGCTTCTCTAGAGGCGAGAGGAATCCCATCCATACCAACAGTAGTTGTAATAGCAAGGTCCTCCATCACACTTGCTTGAGACTTTGACAGAGTTATAACTCCCCCAGTGTCAATAACCATAAATTCTTGATCACCCCAATAAGATCGCCCATATAAGCGGTCCCTAGTTACACCGGGTTCATCAATCACGATCGCCCTATTGCCCTGTGACACATGAGTTAGAATTCAATATGCCCTACCAAATTTGCATTAACATCAGAAACTTACTTGATGTTCTACATTTAAGATACTACACCAAAGTGATGTTTTGTATTTCTAAGTGGCTTACCCCCACAAGGCGATTGAACAGTGCAGATTTACCAACATTTGGTCTTCCAATAATTGCCACCTTTGGAAGAAGACTATCTGGGATCTGAATCATGGTTTGATGGTAGATCAAAAACATTTTCATTCAAAATTTCTACTATCTTTATTAGCATCCCAACTAGGTGTCTAATTTATTAAAACATGAAGGTAAACTGACATGTTTAGATGCCAATGTCCTATCCCTGATGGTTTTTCTTTTCTCCTGGACATCATCATCTGAAAGATTTTCAAAGGTAGTCAAATTTAGTCTATGAACTAATAAAGTGGGCAAAACATTCTTTCAAAGGGCAAATTGAAAATGTAATTTCATTTTGTGTGCACGTACCGTAATTGTTTATTTTGTGGTACACATGTTTTATCATGAGCCATCCAGTTAATGTGATCCAGGAGGTGGAGATTAGAGGTAACTGGTCATTATTACCATGCCAGACTAATATAGAATTTTTAATACATAATAAATAATTAAATGTATACTTCCTCTTCTTTTTATAAGGAACCCACACATTTCTCCACTAATATTAAACATTTATAATGTTTGACCAACAATATATAGCTTCGGTGCCACAAATGTGGTACCGTTAAATTTGTGTATGTATGTAATTAAGTACTTTCATATGATTTTGATTTGTGATTTATAATACAGTGCATTGCAAAAACATATTAGTGGTCAGAATTCAACTTTGAAGACAATGCAAAGTCCAACGGCAGCCTACAAAAATCAACGAAGGGGGTACTATGTAGGTCAAAAAAATATTTTTGCAGCTTACAGCTATCTCATTCTTGTGCATGCTGAGAATTTTGTAGAGTACCACGTATCATGTGTTAATATCCAAGAGGGAGCTTTCCCACAACACTAGGTTCGAGCTAAAACTTTCTACATGTGGTGCTCTAGCATTCATAGCTAATATTTTAAACGATAGGAGCAGATAATTGTTACAGGATTCAATTCCAGTGGCAATGTGCGCGCCGCACAAATAGTCCAAAGTCTACCTAAGCGCATACGAATGGCATAACGAGCAAGCGGCAGCAGAAATCGAATTTGAATTCAAATTCAGTGAGCAAGAGAGGAAACCGAAAGAGGGATCGCACCGATGCGGAGCTCGCGGGCGAGCCTGGCGGCGAGGTCGGCGGCGGCGCCCCGCGCCTCCTCCTCCATCGCCTCCACGTCCACCCCCTCCTCGTCCTCCTCCCACTCCTCATCCTCCTCATCACCGTACTCATCCTCATCCTCATCCTCATCCTCGTACTCATCACCGCCATCATGTCGGTACCCCGGGGCGGAGGCGCGGAGGCCCCCGCGGCAGCGGCGGTGGGTGGGCGCGGGGGGAGGGAAGGAGACGAGGAGCGGGCGGGGGGCCCTGCAGGGGAGCGGGAGGAGGCGAGGAGGAGGGGGCGGCGCCTTGGCGGGGAGGAGCGAGGAGGGGGAGGAGGTGGAGGCCATGGCCATGGCGCGCCGAGAGCTTGGGGTGAGCGGGAGGAGGGAGAGGGGATAAGGAGGTGCCGTTAACTGGCGGGTGGGACCGGATTGTCAGGTGGTCGGTTCGTTTGTGGAAGTGATTGACAACCGTTGGATCTTGATCTGTCCCACGAGATCACGTCGTATGCCTCCGTTCAGTTTAGGTTCTATTTTTTTTGGGAAGGGAGGATCAGGGGAGAAATTCCCTCTGCCGTGTGGGCGCGGGTCGGGCTCGAACCCGGGGTGGAAGGTTGTGCATCCCTCGCCCCCGACCAACTGAGCTACACTCAGTCCTCTAGTTTAAAACTTTTGTGTTTAAAACTTTTGTTTTTTATATACAAATAATTCACTGTGTTTTTAAAATAATTTTTAGGAATTTTGTATGGTTTTTCTCAAATATATTTTTTAGTAGTCTATTTAGTCTTTTCTATCACTTTTTAAATATGGTTAATTTTGAAAAAAAATAAAAAAATTAAAATATTGCATTATCCGACGTTTAGCACACCCTCTCCTCTCCTGGTGAGAACCATGGGCGCACGGGCACGCTTCACTCCGTCTTTTGCATCCACCCCCGTAAATACCTCCAAATCCTTCCTCCGTCTCCGTCCCGTCTCGTCTCGTCGCCGGTGGAGCCACCTCTTCTTCCGCCGCCACCGCCTCGCCGGAGAGGAGGAGGAAGGGCGTCGCAAGCCCGTCCCCTCGTGCCTTCCCGCGCCTCGCACCTCGCCTGCTCGCCGAGATCGGGAGCGGCGGGCGGCCATGGCGGTCCCCCTCGTGCTCGTCGTGCTCCCCCTCGGCCTCCTCTTCCTCCTCTCCGGCCTCATCGTCAACTTCATCCAGGTGTCGCCCCCGCTCGATTGGCGAAAGCTTCTGCCTTTTTTTTGGCCAGATTTTGGGTGGTTCTGATGATCTGATTTGATCGCTGCTCAAAGATTTGTTTTTTTTTTGTCTCGCCTGGGCTACCATTTCTTCCGTCTGTAGTTTTTGTCTCTCAATTGTTTGGTGAGTGCTAATTAGAGGGTGTTTGTTGATTTTTGTGCCCGGAGCCTGGTTTGTTCAAAGATTTGATCTTTTCATACACGGATTGTTACGGTTTCCACATCTTTTGTGTAATTCTTAGGAATCTGGTACTCAGCATTCTTGATCTGTTCATGTGTTCATGCAAATTTGTAGGCCGTCCTGTTTGTGTCAATAAGACCCTTCTCGAAGAGCCTATACCGGCGGATCAACAGATTCTTGGCCGAACTGCTTTGGCTCCAGCTGGTCTGGCTTGTGGACTGGTGGGCAGGTGTTAAGGTATTACAATATGGGCAATGCCAACATTTTTGTTTTTCCATTTCCGCGGTGCAATTAGCTATTGTTTTTGTGCAACATCAAATCGTGTACATGCTGGGAAATTAGAGAGTTGGCGCTTGATTGCAATTCCTTTCTGTTCTTGATTCGGTCTACCTGTAACTTCAATGTATGCTCTGTAGATACAACTGCATGCTGATGAGGAAACTTACCGGTTAATGGGTAAGGAGTCAAGTTATAAGATTTCCTTGCATGAATTACTGGTGCTTACATTATTCACCTTGTTGGTTACTTGGTTTAATAAATGAATTATGGTTTGATCACGTGCTTATCTGAATAAATCTTTAGGCAAAGAGCACGCACTTGTCATATCGAATCATCGGAGCGACATTGATTGGCTTATTGGATGGATTTTGGCACAGGTTTTTATCTCCTACCTTTTTGAACAGTTGTTACAGACCAGTATTGTTTACTGGCAATTTACTATGTTGATTATTGTCTGTAAGACCTAATAAATCACATGAGATTCCTTTGTGGAAATTGGTTCAGCGCTCAGGATGCCTTGGAAGTACACTCGCTGTAATGAAGAAATCATCAAAATTCCTTCCAGTGAGTGTGGCCATATATCTTTTCCCTATAGCAAGTATTTTACGATTTGGATTATTATCTTCTACTGCTGTTGATGTTAAAGTATCTGTGCGGAGTTACCTTTTAACAGCATTAAGCAGCATAAACATAATAGTTGGGCGTAGAAATTTACTTCTCTAGGACTAAAATTACGATGATGTGCTGCTTTGTCATGTAGGATGTTCCTTCACACCATAGTGATTGCGATGCAGTTTGACAAATGCCTTCAAAGCAAAAGTAGCTATAATATCTGCGATTATTAAGATATCATTGCAGAAATTGATATAAATTAATGATTGATTAAGTAAATGCTGGCTAAAATGGATAGTTAATGAATTTTGTATGGACAAGTATTGGTACATAGGCATCATGCGTTGATTAACTTTTAGCCAGGCAAAAGTAGGTTTACAATGACATCTAAAGTGTCTAATAACTAATAAAAAATGATTTTTTTTTTATGGCTGCGGTCTTACAAGCACCATTACATAATGCAATAATTGTCATGGAAGCTGGCCAGTATGAAACAACAATACTTTAGTTTAAAGTAGAAGCCAATACCTTGGACAGAGCCAAGACCAGAACAACTGGACTGTTGACTTCGGTAGAAGATCTGATCTGAATAAAAATAAAAATGGACTCACTTGTGTGGAAGTTATTGCATACTAATGCTGTAAGGTAACAGTGATCCAGTAGCTCAATGAACTAGGTATCCATGTTTTAAATCCCACACGAGCATTTGGTGAAATCTGAGTTAATTGTCATGCCTCCTTAATAGTTTATTCCATTCTTGGCACCCTATAAGTTGTTTTGATCACTTTTGCAGGTTATCGGCTGGTCCATGTGGTTTGCAGAATACCTTTTTTTGGAGAGGAGCTGGGCTAAGGATGAAAAGACATTAAAAGTAACTTCTCAGTTTCCACCTTATCTACACGTAATTCTAGTGCTTCTTTTTTCTACCTTACTAGGTTTGTTATTCTTGTGTATAGTGGGGCCTCCAAAGGTTGAAAGACTTCCCCAGACCATTTTGGCTAGCCCTTTTCGTTGAGGGTACTCGCTTTACTCCAGCAAAGCTCCTAGCAGCTCAAGAGTATGCAGCTTCACAGGGCTTGCCTGCCCCTAGAAATGTATTGATTCCACGTACGAAGGTACTTTGTGATGCCCTAACAAGTCTTGTGCTCTACAGCATTCCTGAAAAACAGAAATTAGTGATGACTTATACTAATAAAATAGACATAGAAGCTCACAAAAATGCAACCAGCCAAAAAATAAAGTTGTGAACCTTAATCATGATGTTGTAAACAAGAATTATAGTAGTAGACTAGTAGTTATTGACAACTTTTGGCTTACTTGTAGTATAATATTTGGCTTACTTGTAGTATAATATTGACTATTGAGTACTTGTTTTCTCTGCTTTATGGTGTGACCGAGTGGTCAGTTCATGGCAGTATTGAGAATTATTGAGAATGTATGGTTGTGTCATGCATTTGCCTCTGCATTTATTTTTTCTTGTCACTTTTATATATTTTGCAAACAATAAATAAATCTATGTACTGATGCCTCTTATGAAAAAACTCAGGGATTTGTATCAGCTGTAAGTATTATGCGAGATTTTGTTCCAGCCATATATGATACAACAGTAATAATTCCAAAAGATTCACCCCAACCAACAATGTTGCGGATTTTGAAAGGGCAATCTTCAGTGGTAAGTTTGCTAAGATCATGAAAATCTCAACTCGACCAATCTACTAAATACTGAGATGAACCGATTATTTTTGTCATTGCTATTGAAGTGTTTTAGATCAAACTTCCTTTGTTATCAAATAAATTTACTCTCTAGTCTCTATCATGGTTTATTTAGGTACATGTTCGCATGAAACGTCATGCAATGAGTGATATGCCAAAGTCAGAGGATGATGTTTCAAAATGGTGCAAAGATATCTTTGTAGCAAAGGTATTAAAATATATGTTTTTTTTTCATACATGTTCTTGTTTACTTTACCTGTTGGTTGATTAATAATTAATTCAGAAAATGCAATTTGTCTACTTTTTCACTACAGGATTCCTTACTAGATAAGCATTTGGCCACAGGCACTTTTGATGAGGAGATTAGACCAATTGGCCGTCCAATGAAATCATTGCTGGTAAAACCCTGATACAATTGCATGTTAGTTAAATTGAGCCATACTTACCACACAGTTATAAAAATACAATAATCGTTAGAGCATGCGCAGCAGGCTCTGTATTTCACGCGCCGGCATCACGCAGCACAATGATTTTTCCCGCCCAGCGCGTCCCGCCCAGTCCACGCGCTGCTGCTTGTCTCGCGTGATTCAAATCTCCCGCCAGCACGCACGCCCAGCAGCTGCATCAGCGCATGATGCCGGCATGTGACGCAGGGCCTGCTGCGCATGCTCTTAGCACTCTATAAAATGTAGATGATTATCGACTCTACTGAATAAAAAAAATTGATCACATTGTCATGCTGCATTGTTGCTATAGTGAATGGATGTGTGCAAACGTGCCACATGCAGCAGGGCTATGTGAGTGGCTGAGTGCCCTTTTGCTGAGAGACAGTTACTTGTGTTGTTAGAGCATGTACAGCAGGCTCATCAAACAGGCCTCTATTTCAAATTTTTTTTAATTTCGCTGGCTGGTAATTGAGCAGGCAAGACACTGGGTGTGCTCTGGGCGGGAAAAATCGCTGCTACAGTAATTTGGAGGCCGGCCTGATAGGGGGTGAGATGGGGATGCTCTTAGTGTGTTACACAAGGAACATGCAGTATCATAATTACATCAGTACATGGTCTCCGACACTCCGACCTAAACAAATGGAAAGTTAAATTTGGCAGTTTTACTTTGAACTGTGCTGCATTTGCTGAAGATGGAAATGCAGTGGAAGATCTATTTGAGTTAGCAAAAGAGAAAGTTGGGGATTTACCACGGAATGAGAGCGAGTAAGCTGGCACAATCAGTTGCCGATGTGGGGACCCATGGTGATAATATTTTTTGGGTCAGGGAACATAGGAGAGGTGACTGTGCTGTCTTACAATAAGAACACACTATTGGTAAGGAGTAAGCCTGTGCAAACCTTTGGCAGTTGTTGCGTTGTTACAGAAAGCTCTTCATTGGTACATAGATAGTCTGGTTAGTTGAGCAATTTCATGCTCTGTGATTCTTTTTCATGCTCTACAGGGCAACTGACTTTCTATCTTTTTTTAAGAATCAACTGACTTTCTATCCGATGGAACAGGTAACCTTGTTTTGGGCATGCCTCCTTTTGTATGGCGCTGTGGAGTTCTTCAAGTGGACTGAGCTCCTGTCGACATGGAAGGGAATAGGGCTCACTTTTGTGGGGCTTGTTCTGGTGACAGGGGTTATGCATGTTTTCATTATGTTCACGCAATCAGAGCGATCGAGCTCGGCCAAGGCAGCACGGAACCGAGCCAAGAAAGATTGATAGGGGATAACAACACCCTGAAATCTATCAAAAGAATACTTATCAATTGATTGGCACTGAATTCATATACCGAACAAACTTGAAGGGCTAGTCTTCTGTGGACCAATTACCGAAAGATTTACAGAATGACAATCCTCGATTGTGGAGTTTAGGAAAATTGGTGCATCAGCAATTATGATTATGTGAGCTTATTCTTGTATTTTGTATGCAGGAGAACATGTAGAAAATTGTTTTTTTGCGGAGCAAGAACTGTACTGCCTGGGATTACTGGGGACAAATTACTTCAGTATGGATTTCTTATGAAGACAATTAATTTTCTTTTATTTTTAGTTCCCTCCAGGATTTCTCCCCTTTTTTTAGTTTTCTTAGGGAATTTCAGCAAAGGTTATAGACCTTTGCATTTACCACGTTCCATCAGTTAAGATACATGCTGTCTGCCTGAGCTTTCAAATAGCTTTCTAATTAGTAGAGCGATTGGCTTGCCTCCCCAATGACTGGATGTAAATTCTTACAAAAAGTTACAGCATTTCTGCACACCCATCTAAGAGGACCTCTTCCAAGCCATCCGCGACTTTTTCAACCTCAACGCACGACTGTCTATCTCTGCAAAGGAGGCCCACATCGCCTTAGTTCCAAAAAAAGAATGCCCGCTTGAGCCATCAGTTTTCCAGCCCACCTGTCTAACCCATAGCGTTGCAAAAAAATTATCCAAGCTCCTTGCCAAAAGACTAGAACCTTGCATGGACAAGTTAATTTCGCATGCTCAAACTGCCTTCATAAAAGGTCGAAACTGTTAAGTTTAGTGTGTGAATAGGATTTGATGATTGTATTAACAACCCAATGGGCAATATATAGAGTACAAAGGGGAAAATCTAGAATGGTAAAAGACCTAACTACCCCTACAATACACAAATGACTAGTATACCCTTAACACCCCCCTCAAATGCAAGGCATACAAAGGGAAGATCCAAAGTCCAAGTCTTGCGATGTCGTCAAAGTGTGCATCTCAAGGAAAATAAGCCGAACTCCATGAAGAACTCAGCCATCTGGGTCAACCCTCGGTGACAATGCTTAGCATGAAGGAGAAGAAGTGGCACAGATCATAGCCTTCAATGGCATCATCATGAAAGAAGAATGTGATGCGTCACGAAGAAGGGAGACATGACGTCCAGAAGGACCAAGGAGCAACGATCGAGAAGTCGAGGCCAAGCCTTTCTGGAGGTAAAGGCTTCTACAATCTGGAAGGATCTCCAGTAGTGCAAGCAATGTCTGTAGAGGACGGCTAGGAGGATGAGTTTGAAAGTGGAGCGATGCAACTAGCAAAATAGAGAGTGGTCAAATCAAGCTGAGGAAGGAGCTAGAAGCATAGCAGTGACTGATCGCAGCCTTGGAAGGCATCATCACGAAGAGACGGACGTGATGCGCCATGAAGAGCTCAAGACGTCCAAGAAGATCAAGGCGCGGTAGCAGCTGTCATGGGAAAAGAGAGAAGATAACAAAGAATCAGCTGATTTGACATGGAATGGTGGACTCGCACGGCATCGATGAACTGACACAAGAAGCAACAGACTTGGATGGACACAACGGAATCTAGAAATGAAAAGATGCATGAATACAAGCAGCGAGCAGTGAGATACAAGCAGCAAAAGATAACGGACAGCAGTGATGGCAAAATGGCGAGACGAGGATAGATGCCTCTCGTAGCAAGCTCAAGCACTAGATAATGGCGACACCAATAGTACTAGCACCAATGAAAAGAGAGGACCCAAGGATGGCAAAGAGCAACTACGCAGCATAGGACCCGATAATGACAATGCCAGGCGATGTCGTGGTATAGAAGCCGGTATGACTGAAGATGGCAACAAATCGACAATAATGGCAGTGCCAACAATATCGAGATGCCGAATCGGTGGGAAAGGAGAAGACCGGCTTGTTGAGAGACCCAAAGAAATGGGTGATAAAGCTACAACGATGCTCTTGCTCAAGAGTGGCACAAGGTCAATGGATAGTTGCTGGTTGAGGTGCCCAATGGATTACGGACAATGCCAATGCGGAGCAGCGATGCTGGACATCTAGCTGTAGGTGAAGGCTCAGAAGGCCAGCTCGAAAGAGGTGAGACCTTGAGGCAAAGTGAGCAGAGGGCAGTGGAGGTGCAGAGCACAACTGGAGCCTAGTTGGCAACATGGCGCTGAAGAGGAGCAGAGGAGCTCTCTCAGCTGGAGCTAAAGGAATGAAGCGAAAGCATGCCATGGTCGCTGGAGCATAGGTGCAGCAAGAATGGCTGGCGCTGCCCGAGCTCATGGTGGCGATGTGCCACCGCCGCCGTGGCCGGTTGAAGCAGGGCACCACCGGCCTATGCATTGGAGGAGCAGGGCAAGAGCGCCGCTGTCGCGCGTCGGAGGGCGCGGCACCACCGCGGCCGGTTGGAGCAGAGGCGCCGCCGAGCGGGCCCGAGCCGGAGCAGGGAGAAGGCAGTGGCGGCCGGCTTGGAGAGGAGGCGGCGGCCGCGGCGCCCAGCCCCCACGGTCGGCGGGGAGGCGCGGTGGCGGCGCGGCCACCGCGGTAGGCGGAGGAGGCGCGGTGGCGGCACCCTGGCCCGCGGCGGCGTTGGAGAGGCAGAGGCAGCGATTGGGTGGTGGGACGTGTGGTGAACTGGAAAATGGTGGATCGAACACGGGCAGATATTGCTTTCCTTATATCCGTGCAGTTTATTTTTGGTCAATTCCGGATCCAGATCAAGATATGGATATGGATACAGATTGTTCGCGATAAGGATATAGGATGCATATGGATTATACTTGTTTCGATTACAGATAACTTTCGAGTAGCACACATAAAAAAGATAACTTGTTTATCATTAAAAGTGCATTATTATATTAACTATTAAATAATATTGTTGGATATGTTATCAAACATCTATTGTTATTTACATTGATATGTTTGGGATGCCTTTCCGTTTCGCTATGTTTGTTCACTTCCACCATTGTGCATAGACAAGGAAGCACAAACCTAAGTGAAAAAGTATATTGGGAAGACCATGTTTCCCCTAATTAATAGTTTAGTTGGCTGCATGAATGAATTTGATTGACTGCATGCATTTAAATCTTCCTTGAAAACAACAGTATAGCATTAAAATGGATCATAAAGCATCTTTGGTTTCCACAACGGACAAACAATTTGAAACAGATACTCTGGAGACCATGGACAAATATAGTGAAATGGAGGGAGTGGCATTTAAGATAATACTTACTCCAGTTCTCATTTAAGATAATACTTACTCCAGTTCTCAAATAATAGTTGTTTTAGGTATGTCCTAAATCAGTGTTTTTGATAACTTATCCATAAATATTTTCAACCTATTTGGATTGAGCACATAAAAATCATATGGATACATTGATCTCAAAAAGAACATTCATAATATTATATTTTTACTATATTTTATAAATAAATTATGAAGTTTTTTATGATTGAAGTTATATTTTGAAGACTGTACCAATATCGAAAATAACTATTATTTGAGAACCGGAGGAAGTAATTAGGGGTAGCATTGTTGTTTTTAAGGCTTGTTTGTTCTATATGCAAAACAGAAATAAGACAAAAATTGGACGGAGGGAGTAGTATTATTTAAGTCTGGCATTTGTCGGATGGATAAAGACCAAGAGAAGAAAAATAGTATGCAACCTGATTTTTTGGATCAATAAAAACATGGGTGAAAATTGTGTGTAGGTCCCATTTTCTAAGGCTGTGTTTCTTTTTTGCTGATCTGAATGGCTGAACGGCTAAAATAGCTGAACTTCGAGAGCTTTACAAGGTAGTATCGAGGTTAGAGTCCATTTTGTTTGACTTGCTTTTTGAAGCGTTCGGACCCAACTTTGAGACAGTGAAAAAATAGATTCGGACCTAACTTTGAGACAACGAAAAAACAGACTCAAATAATAAAATAATGTGTTTTTTCTATTGAGATAAGTCGTAAGCTGTTAAGCCGTTAAGCTGATGAGGCGAAAAGAACACACTCTTAGTCTTAACTTATTTACTTATTTTCTTACGTTCAGAGTGGCTAATGAATAAGCTGGGTTGAGCTGAAACTGGTGTGTGTAGGCTAACTGGCTGAATGAATCACTACAGGAAAGTTCATCATTTTAGATGGCCTAAGCTGTCTACCATAGACAGCAAACCGTCCACTCAAAATATACTCGACGGTCGACCGTCGACTATAAGCCGACGACACTGCTCATCGACCATAAAAATATGGTCGACAGTAGGGCCGTCGACCATAATATGGTTGACGGCATCTCTAACGGCTGTCGACCATATCTGAGGTAACGGCCAAATCCCTCCGTCAACTTATGGTCGACGGCGCCTGGTGCAAGCCGTCTACCATAACAAGGGAGGAGGGGTTTGCTGCCACGTAGTTTATGGTGGACGGCCTTTTTATGGTCGTCTACCATAATGTTATGGTGGACGGCCTTCTTATAGCCGTCTACCATAATATGCAGGCCTCTGGTTATGGTCGATGGTCAGTCTATAGCCGTCCACCATAGGTTGGCTGCAGCAAAAAAAATGTAAATAATTGTCAAAAATTTCAAAAAAAAATACACCGCTGTCGCCGCGTTGCCGCGATGCTGCAGCTGGTGCTGTACCTGCAGGAAATTCCCCATAATCTTCAAATATTTCTCAAATATGGCCATATGCCCACATATAGCCATATTTCCACACACATGCACATTTGACACATATATAGCCACAAATTTCACATATACATGCACATTCCAACATAATTATGCACCACAAAATGCACACATGGCCACATTCCACACATATGCAATAGTAGACATGTAGCAACATACATTCATCATCACGAGTCCGTTTACTTAAGAGAAGGGGGGAAGGTGGGTGGTTACGCAAGCATGCCATCGACAAAGTTATCGTCGAAGGCGGGCACAGAGCCACCGGTTGCATCATCACCATGCTGCACCTCTTGTGCTGGGGCAGCTGACCCGGATCCCTAAGGAGCAATTTTGATGAAAGAGATGTTATAGTTTGGCATTAGCAAAGTATTGATCACGTAAGATTCACCATGCCATTTAAGATACTAAAATTAGATGAATTACCTGTCCTGGAGGCTGTGAAGGACCAGCTTGCTGAGTGTAGCCTTGAGGTGGAATTGGCCACATGTAGGGGCTTGGCATCGGCATATGGTGTGGTTGAGAAGGTCCGGAAGGTCCATATTGCCACATAGGGGTTTGGCATTGGAACCTGTGCAGGAGCAGATCCTGACGCCTACAAGCAAACAAATTGAAATGTAATATATGCAGTATAGCCTAAAATGAATTAGTGCATGGGAGTTAAGAAATTTTACCCCGTCGTGGTCAGGAGTAGGGATAAACGGCCATAAGCATGGCAGGGGCTTGAGTTGAAGTAGCCGATCCTGAAGCCTGCAAGGAGCATTATCGATTGTGGTATGTAGCACTTCATGGCTAGACAGTTAAAGCATTTACATCGACTTACCCCGTCTGGAGGATTAATGTACGAAGCTCCTTGTGGCGGAGGGTAGGACTGCAAGGTAAAGCACAATTAGTGCGGGTTAGACCAAATATAAAAATTTAAAACATGGCATGAAAAAGCGAAATCCTACCGGTATCCACTTCATCAAACCCTTCATCAGCACCAGACGGTAGACCCACATCTCTAACCGATCGAGTCCGCTTGCCCTCCCCATGATCAGTCCACACGAAATAATTTGGCTTGAAACCACGCTTGCACAGGTGATTCTCAATCTCCTCCCGAGTCCTCCACTTCAGGTTACCACACATGGCACATGGGCATCTCAGCTCTGCGGTATCAGGGTTCGGTACTGAATGGAAAGCATTCCTCACAAATTCCTTAGTGTTCACGGCCCACTCCGCCGAATGTCTACCATTCTTCTGCCAACCGGCGTACATCCAACTCCAGGACGATTCCATGCCTAAGCTCTATGAACAATGCATGCATGTATGAGGTTTAGTGTTTATAGGTCAGGATAGGTCCTAAATCCACCGACGAACAGGCCCATT
>SPJY01035151.1:957110-1025448 GCA_005191435.1 Raddia distichophylla | reverse complement strand
ATGAGAGAGAGAAGAGTCGACCGATTAGGGTTTTGATCGAGAGACAGGTCGGGTGACCATGATAAGGTTTCGGTCGACAGAGGGAGAGTCGACCGAGTTAGGGGTCGAGCTAGGGTTTCGATGTACTCGGCCGAGAGGGGAAAGGTTTTAATCAGCCAAGATTAGGATTTCGTAGTATCGAAAAGTAAAGGTTGGTTCGACCAGGGAATTAAGGTTCTGGTCGAGCTAGTTTTCAATCGAGACTCGAGAGAGAAGGTTAGGGTTCCGACCGAGGAACGACTAAAAGCGAGGAGAGAGCTTTTGTATATAAATTTGTAATTTTGTAAATTGTAAATTATAATGAAAATAATTAGTAAGATAAATTCTTATAAATAATTGTTTCAAAATTTAGGGATTTTCATATAGAACAACAATAAAAATTCTTTTAACTTGGTTTTTATTTTTAAAGAAAACTTGGGACATTCTAATATTTATTAGGATGTCACAAGCAGCAGCCGTGGTTTGCGGTCCTTTCGTCTCCGTCGAGCAGCTTCTTCATCGCCGGTAGCCGAGCGCCGCCGTCGCTGATCGCCACCGCCGCCGCCGCGCGGAGCACGACGATCGCCGACGACGATACATGCGGCAGCACGAGCAAACGGGCCTCGCATGATTTTTTGCACTATCTCAAAAGTCAAAACGTTTCTTCGTAAATAAAAAAGTGGAAAAATAGAACAAACTTACCAGAACAAGCAGCGCCTGGGTCAAACACTACTAGAAAACTAGGCTAATATACCGGCACATTAGTACCGGTTGGATTAGAACCGGTACTGATAGTGGCATTAGTATCGGTTCGTAGCAAAAGTAGTGATTCAGACTTTCAGTACCGGTTGGAGGCAACATTAAAGATTCCTTTCGCAGGTGAGTACAACCCAGCTGGCATGCAGGCTCATCAACACCGGTTCGTATTACGAACCGGCATTGATGGGGTTCATTAGTACCGATTCGTAATGTCCCTTAGGCATCAGTCCCAGATTATAAGTACCGGTTCAAATTAAAACTGGTACTATTGGCCTTTACGAACCGGTATTAAATGTCCCTTCTCTAGTAGTGAAAGTTGAAATTGCAGCGCCCAGAAATTAGGCATGTCGATAAAGAAAATGGAAAGGGGACACTCACAGCTCGGCCGCTCACGATTCACAACTATAGTAAAGGACCGGAGTGAGAGTTACGCTAGCTAGGCGTGCATCTGTGTCCTGAGAAGAAAAGGAAAGAAATAAAGAAAAAGGAAAAAAAGAAGTCACAACTAAAGTAAAGGACCGGACTGGGAGTTATGCTTGCCTACGTGCTTTCTTGATCCTGCGGTCCTTGAGAAACCACAGGATCGAAGTAATGGATAGATTCCAGCTTGCCTTGGCTCGGTTTGCTGCTCGGCCGGCCGGTCGCTGAGCCGCACAGCGCCATGCGTGCATGGCATGCACGATGCATCGATCGCCACCCGTAGCATAGCCATGCCGATTGCCGCCATAGCCCGCGAGTTTGGTACCTAAACCTCATCGTCATCGATCGCATCGCACTACCAGACGGCCGCAAGGCAGCAGCGATGGCTGAGCTCGCGGCGGGCGCCGTGGGGTCGCTGCTGGGCATCATCCGCGACGAGGCGCGCCGGCTGGGGCGCGTCGCCGGCGACGTGCACTTCATCAAGGAGGAGATGGAGAGCATGAACAGCTTCCTGCTGCACCTTTCCAGGACGTCGCCCCACGGCGGCGAGCACGACGAGCAGGTGCGCACGTGGATGGACCAGGTCCGGGTGCTCGCCCACGACTGCAGCAACTGCATCGACCTCTACCTCTACCGCGGCAACCCCGAGATCTACCGCGCCAGGGGCGGCCGCCTCCGGAGGTACCTGTACCTGTGGTGGGTTCCATGGTTCATCGACAGGTTGTTCGCCCAGCACCGCGCGGCCGCTGAGCTGCGCGAGCTCAAGGAGCGCGCGCGCGACGTCGGCGAGCGCCGGCTGCGGTACGGCGTGGAGGTCCCTGCAAAGACCAAGACGAAGTGGGCGGCGGGGCCTGACCCTGCCGGGCTAGCAGCGTCGTCGTCTCACAGTCACAGCGCTGCTGCAGCCGGCGTGGCTGGTGGAGACGGTGACGACGACGACGACGACGGAGACAACCAAGCGGCGGACGGTGGTCCTCGCGGAAGAGACCTCCTTCGCTCCCCCGCTCTGGAGGATTACTTCCAACGGAAGCTAGAGGAGTGGATCCAAGCTCTGAAGCCCAAGCCCGCCCCCACGTGCACTGTCCCCGTTGTGGTTGCGGACACTGAGGACGCCAGTGACGTTGCACGTCAAGCTCTGGCAATTTTTGAGGAGCACAATGTCCACTGGATTGTCGACATCTCCAAAGCTGTGGAACGATATGGTAAACCGGTATGGACCTCTGAAGTTCTTTGGTACATCCTAGGATCGATTGCCAATTCCAAGTCCCAGCAGGAAGGTGAAGGCACGGCGATGGGGAAGCGGCAGCAGTTTTCTTATACGGAGGTGTCTAACGAAATTTCGGAAAATATCAGAGACATGAAGGTTAAGGCCAAGATTGCAGAGCTCAACAACAAGATCAGTACTATCGACCTGATGAAGGTCGACAAGCTAGATTGGGATGGCCATGGCCATGGCCAAAGCTCCACCCAACCCTTGGGCCTACTCCTCCAGGCGCTCACGGGTGAGAAGAAAGCCTCAAGTAAATCAGCATCGGAAGACATCAAAGAAATAGCCCACAAGCTTCAAGATTATATGGAAAAGGAAGAGCCGGTGGAATTAGCAGATACAACGGTAACTGAAGCGAGCACAGAGAATGCGACTCAAAAGCCAGCAGAAGCAAACACGGCGGCAACTGATCAAGGAGGCACAGAAAAGCCGCCCCCGAAGCTGAAGCCGAAGCCGAAGCAGATTCGTCTGCATCCTACCCAGTATGTGCAGATCCTGCAGGATGTGTTCTCGACCAGCAATACCCTGCAGGCCAAGCAGCAAGACAGATCGGCCGCGCAAGCCACAATGGCCAACACCACCACCCCCGCCACCGCCACCGCTAGTACTAGCACTACCACTACATTGCGCGAGGATCAAATCAAAGAAACGGTTGAGAAGTTTGCACGAGAAATCTTACATGAGCTGTTGGAAGACACAGTTAAGAAACTATCAAAAGGTAAATGGGCTCAGGATCTAAACCCAGAGCCAGAAGCTATTGAACAAACCAGAGAGAAGGTCAAAGATATGGGGTGGAGGATTGAATGGCAGCTGTACATCAAAGGAATCCTCGACAAGATTGATAGTGCTTTGGAACATACAACCCTGATCATCATCAAAGATGATAAGAAATATTTACATAGACGGGAGGAAACCAGAACTGCTTTGAGCATGTTGAATAATGTGTCTGGTATAGTGATGGTGACCAGTGACCACCACAAAGAGAGTCAATGGGGCACAAAATATAGCTATCCACAGTCGGAGCCTATAACCTATTCTCTTGTTGGTCTCTACCATGACTGTGTGCTCCAGCTTACAAGGCAGCACATGGTTGAAGACAGCACCGGCAAATCCCAGATCATTCGCGAGATCTTGGAAATGTGTGAGCCACATGAATTCTGCATGAAGATCTTCGCTCATGCTTTGGGTGCTAACCCCAAGAGGACCTTTGAAGATCTGAATAAGTTGCGCATCACCCTGGCTCCACAGAAATCATTAGGCAGTAATGCTAAGAAGATGTTCAAGTTCTCCTACAGCGATCTACCCAAAGAATTCAAGTCCTGCCTTCTGTACCTAGCTATCTTCCCCCGAGGCGACATCATCAGGAAGTCCACCTTGGTAGGACGGTGGATTGTCGAAGGACTTATCACCAAGGAAGACTGGCCCAGTTCAGTGCACCGTGCCGAGCAATGTATTGCTGCACTCATCGACCGGTGGCTTGTTCATCCTGTTGATGTTGTTGGTGCTTCAATGGTCAAGAGCTGCATAGTAGATGATCCGGTTCATGATTTCATTACCAACATTGCCAAGAAACAACGCATTCTGGAGCCCCGTCTATCACATCACTTGGCTCGCCACTTCTCTATTTTTAATGATGTCCGACTCCGTCCGTTAGATAAAATCGACAAGTTCTTGGAGAATCCCTCTGAATCATCTCAATGGTCCCGGATCAAGGTGCTAGATCTGGAAAGCTGTCGAAGCTTTAAGAATAACCAGCACTACCTCAAGGACATCTGTAGCAAGATATTACTGCTCAAGTATCTTAGCCTAAGGGGTACAGACATTGCCAAGCTGCCCATTGAAATCAACAATCTCCATGAGCTGGAGGTACTGGACATCCGGCAGACCATGGTGCCTTCGTCTGCGACAGAGCATATCCTACTCCTGAAGCTGAAGCGTCTGCTGGCCGGCAACACAAAAATCAAAATGCCCCCTAGGGCCGAGGAATCCTTCCCCAGTGCTGCCCGGATTCCTAAAAAGATTGAGAATATGTTATCCATGGAGATACTATCCAATGTGGAGGCTTCATCGACCGGTAAAGAGCTGAGAAACATCGGAAAGCTATGGCAGCTTAGGAAGCTTGGTTTGGTTATAAAGAACACGGATAACCACCTCAAATATTTGCGTGACGCGATCACTAATTTGCAGGACTGCCTCCAGTCTCTGTCAATTACCGTGACCATAGCCACAAGGAAGGGCACTCCTGCTCCTCCTTCTCATGCTCCAGCTCCTGCTCTTGCTCCTACTCCTACTCCTGCTCCTGCTGCTGCTTCTGGTCCTGCTCCTGCTCCTGCTCCTGCACTTGCTTCTTCTTCTCCTGCCCCTGTTTCTCCTTCTACTTCTCCTTCTGTTCCTTGCAACAGAGACTTGCCCGAGGCTCTTGAGAGGTTAAGCATCAAGGGAACCGTGGGAAAGGATCATTTTCTTCCATTGTTGGGCAAACACCCTATTCCTATTCAGTTGACCAAAGTAACTTTGAGTAGCACCTCGCTGAATAAGGAAGATATGAAGGTTCTCTCTGACCATCCCACGTTACAGTGCGTCAGGCTCCGGGACCACGCATACACCGCACAGATTCTCACCATCAAGAAGGATGAATTCCAAAATCTCAACTATTTTCTAGTTGAGGGCTTCAACATGACTGTCATCAATTTTGAAAAAGAGGCAGTTCCTAAGCTCGAGAAAATGGTCCTATCCTTTACCAATTTAAATTCTCTTTGTGGTGTTGAATACCTTCCCAAGTTGGAGGAGCTCGAAGTAAACCACAACAGTGAGTTGCTTTCATCGTTTGACAAGGCCCAGAAAATAACTAAGGTGATTCTTCATGATGAAATGCTGAAGCAAGATGATGTACAAACGTTGGCCAAGAAACCAAACCTTCGCGACCTAGTGCTCGTCGGCAAGTCTCATGATCAAGACAGGCTAATCTTCAACAGAGGTGACTTCCCAAAGCTCAACCTTCTTTCTGTCGACTGTTCTGGCATCACCAATATCAGCTTCGCTAGTGGATCTGCTCCTAAGCTGGAGAAGATCGCCTGGTCTTTCACCAAGATGGAGCCTCACTTCGAAATCGACAACCTTCCGAAATTGAAGGAGCTCGAAATCAACGGCAACCTTGACCTTAATAAGGTGAAAGAAGCCATCAAAAAACACCAAAACAAACTTGTTTTCAATTTTAAATACAATAACCAGAGCATCAAAATCAATATATAATCGGGAAGAAAAGTACTAATTGACGCTGCAGCTGGAAGCTAGAGACCTCTCCTTACGTCCATTCATTATGGAGTCTCAGGACGCTTGGTGTGTGCTGGTGTAGGTTTGTCAACTTGTGTGTTTCTGTATGTATGTTGTGCCTTTACTTGCTTGCTACATTTATATTCAACATGAGTAAGCGTCAGCTAATTGTGCACGTGTGTGTGTGTGTTTATTTGTTCTACATGCAGTGTGCATTTGTGTTTGTGGTTATGTCCACGCTTTTATGGTTTGTGGGCTTGTGGTTGACCATAGTGGTCGTGTGGCTTTGCCCTCAGGACCATTATGCAGCATGGTTTCATGTAATAAGTGCGATGGTTTTGCACACAGTTGACTTGCTAAATACTTTATATGGCGAGTACTCCATTCTAGTTTTTTACTTTATTTGATTTTTGGGAGATCATGTCATGTGTGATATCACGTGGAGGTCTTCATTATACGTGGTGATGAGTACATATGACTTGATTTGAATTGGTTAATATCTTTGTGTTTGAGATTTGTTTTTGAGCTGGGTGGATTTATGTTTTAGCACACAATTTTCTCGGTTTAAAATCTATGGGAGTTCTGTTTGCAGTTTAAAATTCTTGTGCTGCGTGGAAACCTCATTCGGTAATGCATGGACCATTAGCTATTACCACCTCCCATGAGGACACGGATGACATACTATATGACCAGTTCTCCGCTATCCTGGGCTCCCGACCCACAAACCCACTCAAGTTGAGATGGGACCAGCTCGCCATGCCACCGGTTGACCTTGCAAGCCTAGACCTATCGGTCACCATGCATGGAAGAGGTGCGCTTAGTGCATGGTGCACGACATGTGTTCCTCTAAAGCGCCCGGCCCGAATGGCTTCACCTTTGCTTTCTATAAAACTTGCTGGCATATCATTAAGGAGGACCTCTTCCAAGCCATCCGCAATCTTTTTCGACCTCAACGCCCGACTGCCTATCTCTGCTGATGAGGCCCACATCGCCTTTGTTCCAAAAAAATGAATGCCCTCTTGAGCTATCAGATTTTCGGCCCATCTGTCTGACCCATAGCGTTGCAAAAATCTTATCCAAACTCCTTCCAAAAGACATGAACCTTGCATGGACGAGTTTCTCTTCGTGCAAAGGAAATCCATGTCCTTACATAGATCAAAAACACCAACGCTACCGGAGCTGGACATTGCCAACACATCCTATTTTCACCTAAAGGCCAATGCTAAGTGTCGATGAAACCTCATTCGACAACTACATGGACCATTAGTAGTTGTTGCCACCTCCCATGACGACAAAGAAGATATATTATATGACTACTTGTCCGCTATCCTAGGCTACCGACCCACAAACCCACTCAAGCTGAGATGGGACCAACTCACCATGCCACCGGTTGACCTTGCAAGTCTAGACCTATCGGTCACCATGGAAGAGGTGCGCTTAGTGGTCCACGATATGTCTTCCTCTAAAGTGCCCGTCCCGAATGGCCTCACCTTTGCCTTCTAACATATCAACTACCCAAAATTATGCGTCTCCTACCACAATGGAATCGACCAACTCATAGCAATGCTCTCATAATGAGCGTATGTACGCTCACTACCAAACACTTGTAATTGAATTTGGTTATTCAAAAATGGGAAAAAATTGTTTATGCCACTGGTAAGTTGATTTACAATTTGGGTGTGGCAAAAGTTAAATACCTTAAAAATAAGATACGAAAAGATTAAAAAAATTATGAATTATTTTTGGGATCTCGAGGGGAAAAACCTATAAAGTTCTCAAAATATTACAAAATATTATACTGAATGGTTTGTGTAAAAATGATAAACTTTTACTCAATCAAATTAAACCAAACCAAACCATAAATCATACAGGATCTAAAGGACAACTTTGCCTCTAGTTCGACTCGCAAAGATAAATTCATAAAACTATAGAGAGCTT
Organism: Raddia distichophylla; assembly: GCA_005191435.1. Lineage (NCBI taxonomy): Eukaryota > Viridiplantae > Streptophyta > Magnoliopsida > Poales > Poaceae > Raddia > Raddia distichophylla. The sequence continues at coordinate 1,017,773 of SPJY01035151.1, read as the reverse complement.
AGAAAATATAAGAATTTTCCTAAAAAAAGAAAAATAATAAGATTCTAAGTATGGAATAAAATCCAAGTTTCGAATAATTTGTTTATTTTAAAAGCATATTAGGAGATTCTTTTTATGTTGAATAAGCCGTGGCAAGAAATTGTGCGAAGTAATTTCTTTATTTTACACAAACTATTGGATTTTTTGACAAATGTCTTTTAGAAGTTGACTAGCCCACCGCAACATGCAGAAAACTGCGAGAGGAGTGACGCAAAGAGAGGTGAACGTAAAGAGAGGTGAATTCAGATAAACTCCTACATGCCATTTCAAAGTCGTATGTTGTTTATATGCTACTGCAATCACCTTTTATTGTCGTGTGTGTATTGTTGACTAGATTCCGTTAGCTAAACCTCTTTTCCTATAAAATTACCCTTTTCCCGTGCTTTTCTAATCTCCTAAAAATAAAAATTTGACTGGATTTTGAAGTTTAAAATCTTACAAAATTCAAAAATTAAAATCTTATCAAATCTAAAAAATAAAATATAAGAAATTTTAAATCTCACCAAAATAAAAATAAAATATGACTAAAATTTCAAAAATTTTAAACCTAGTCAACTTTTTATTTGAAATTGACCAAATTCAAAAAAACCTAAAACCTATCTAAATTTTAATGTATGAAACTTCAACAAATTTTGAAAAGTTTGAAACCTGGAGGAATTTCGAAATTCTAAATTTTACCAAATTTGTTCTTTAGAAGCTGATCAAAGTTTGAAATTTGAATAAAATTTAAAATTTTCAAACCTGCCCAAACTTTTTAGTTTTAAATCTTCTATGTTTTAATAAATTTTAAAACTTTTGTCAACGCATGTGATCAACAAGAGTGGCAACAAAAGTAATTATAGTAAGTTCTAATTGTGTCAACTAACGGAATAACATTAAAAAAATGAAAACGAATTAAATTGACATACATGGTAACGGCGATTTTGCCATAACACAAATGACATTGCAATTTAAACCAATGACATATAGGTATTTTCTCATATTTATACCTGATCTTGGTAAGAGCTCTTATTTATACCAGTTATATGCTTCTTGGTAAGAGCTTACTAAAAACGGATTGGCTGACAATAGACAACAAAGTCAATTAAACCGTGGTAAGGAATAACATGAGAGAAATTCCTTTATTTTACACTATTTATTGAGGGTTTCTTTTGACAAGTGCCTTCCAAAAGCTGACTAGTTCACTAATTAAGTAATTATAGAGGGGCGCCGGCGGGGGGGGGGCCCCCGGGGGGGGTGGGGGGGGGGGGGGGCAAGCTGCATGGTGACATCCATGCCGATGAAGCTAGCGGCGACCATATGGACGCCGACTTGAGCCGGCAAACGGATGCACACTGTGATGAGAGAGGAGAGCAAAATGGAGCTTACAGTATGCACATAAGATAGGACTGGAAGCAAAAGCAGCTAGTCTAATTAGATATTAATAATCAATGTGGCAAGAATGAAACACTTGAAATTGATATTTTCTTTAATATCATATGTGCTTTATTACAGTTGAAGGATTGAAGAAGGAAAAAACTCAATAAATCCAACCCCATCAAAGGGGGCAAGGAGGGATGGTATGATTGCAGCACCTTCACAGGTGAATTATGCCAAAGCCAAGGCACAAAGATCTGACACCACACACACTGTCCACTAGACAGACAGATCCAGAAGAGAAGAAGATGATGGCAAAACAACCATAGGAAAAATGATGGAAGAATCAGAATGTACAGATGTTCCAGCAGGACGCAAATGTAGCCTTGAAAAAGCCTCAGAATGAATTAGAATATATTGTAGCATCATTATTCTTTGGGACCCAGAAGGGGCATCCCTCAAAAGTTCCACTAGGAAAAACACAGACCAGATCTCTGGTACATACACTTCAGTAAGATAAAAACCAAGAAGGGGAAAAATTATCATCCTGATAACAACAGCTAGCACACAATTTGAAGAAAGCTAGAGCAGTTTCTACTATACGAACAAAAACCCAAAAAGGGGGTCTATATGGGGGCAGCGCCGCCGTACAACTGAACACTCTTCAGATATATATATCCCGCAATCTTACTCCACATCTCAACCAAGAAAAAACCCAAGGTTGCCAAAACCTAGACTCTCTGTAGAAATCCGAAACCACAATCTCAAACCTTACATAAAATGCAAATATGTTTCAAAGGCCCTCTTGAGGATATATATCTGATCTTTTTGACCAACTCCTTGGTTAGCTCTATTAACTAACCCATATCTGTAAATCATGTGAGGTTCAAAATTTGCACCTGATGCACTTGCGATTCCCTCCTCAACCTATTATGACAAATGTTGTATGTGAAAAAGATTCCTAGGCGGCGTCATTCCTGCAAGAGACCAAGAAGGCAAGTTAGAGAGTTAGTACAATTATATAATACCTGAAGCAAAGTAAAGATCAGAACAAAAAAATACAAAAGCTTTTTCATTGACAGATTATTTGCTTAATTTATTTGATTCTTTTTAAAAGCTTTTGATTTTTTGACGCCACCACTCAAAAATCTCAAGGTCACAAGTGGAACATTCTCAATTCCGGCTTCAATTATCAGTTTCAGCTTTTTGAATACACTGTTCAAAGTGGTCAAAGTCAGCATTGGAGAACCCGGCTATAGGATAATTGATGAATGATATTATCCACAAATGCAACAAGAGTAAGATAATTGGCCAATTTCATCAAGCAGGCGCCCATTAAATCTTCATGTAAACAGAAGGAGTCAGCTGGAACTGTCCAGCTGCTCTAAAAAAATTATAAACATAAATGTGTCTTTCATTAAGAAGGTCTAAAAGACTAAGCTACCCATCATATAACAAGTAGTAGCATTTAATACTTGAATATTGTAGGCAAGCGGGAAAAGGAATCACAGACTATTTCACAGTTAACTATTCATCGCTGAATTTGCATTGTAGATTTTCAAACAAAATTAATATTGGATAGATGCAGCAAAAAGTGATTTAACAAATTACTGAATTGTTCAAGCCGGTTCTGTACACAAACAAGGTTTTATTTCAGCTGAAATAAAAAAGAAGTAAAAAATGTCTAAATGAAGAAAAACGAATTTGATAAATAGCCAAATAGCTTTGAGAATAGGTTCAACAAAGCATCAGGCCGTGCAAAGGAACAAAAAAAAATTCCAAAGTTGAAAGTACCTTATACATGCTAGGTACCTTATTAGTTCCAAAAGCCCTATGACCTGCCAGTTTGAAAATCACAAATGCTACTCAGCAACCTGAGCCCATGGCCCCAGTTTGGTTGTGCTCATTTTGATGTAGACTATGGAGAGTATAAATGAATGGGAAGAGCTGATCTTATTTCTTCCAAGAAAGACAATATGGACCGTGGTTCCAAAAAATGAATGGGAAGAGTTCTTATCTTTTTCAAGTAGAAGTGGGCAGGGATTGGCACAACAGCTTGTGGGGAGAAAACATAATTTTGAGTGTACATTGAGGCTGCCACACACATAAACATGTATAAGCACACACTACTAGATACAGTGTCATGTACTATGTTCTACACAACTAAAATATAAACCCATGGTCATCATACTCATGCATGGTGCTGGTTTTAGTTCATGGATATAACATGTTTAAATGACAACAAAAATTGCAGCCTAGACAAACAGAAAACACAGTTCTGCATGCTATTTTATGCATAAGAACAAATATTCGAAAAGATAATTTAGGTGTCATTATCTAATTTGATATGATCTTTCCTGTAAATGGTTAGTCTGTTTGGTTTGGGTCCAATGTTGACCAATACATACCCTACAAAAATTTGGTAACTTTGGTGTCAAGAATTTCTCTACAATGGCACTTCTAGTTCAATTCTGTGCCCATACTTGGCCAGCACAAAGGTTGGGAAAAAGCTAACCATTCAATGGTCATGCTAAATATTGTTACGGCAAGGCCACAATCATTTACTTTGTAATTTTGGCAGAACCACAATCATTTACTTTGTTCAATATATCTTGCTCAGGGTATTATGTTACGTGTTTTTGTTGTGAACTGTCGTCAACCCAAAATGTGAGGACTCCAGGGACAGACCAACCTTGTCAACTGAGATCTCCAGTTTGATGGCATACTACCAGTCTAGCGCACACGACACATCCATTGATAGAAAATGGGATTAGTTTCTAGGACTACTCAATGTTACAGTAATATTAAGAATCATAAGCCAATTCTGGATGTAATTCTTGTTCCAGCTAAAATCTGCCATGATCTTTTAATAGTATCTTCAAATTTAAGATGAATATATGCCTTGATTGTTGGGATTGTCAACTTATCGGAAGCCAATTAACTTAGTGTGCGCCTAGTTCCTAAAAGTATCATAGGCATCTTAAAGTAGCAGTTCCAACACGATCCGTAATAGTTCACTGTGGGCGGAAGCCAATGTATCGGGGACTCAGAATACTTAAACAAGGGGTGGGTCATGACCAACTTCCAAATCAAAGATTTAGGGAAAAAAAGAGGGGCAGGGAACTCTTCATTTCATTCGAAACTCCTGAATGTTGGGTCGAAGATTCTAGACTTGTTATCAAAAAAGGGGAGGGGTAAAGCAAATTCCCTCCTTGGACAAGCATGGGGCTTAGTCAAGTAAAACCAGATTCCTCTGCTTAATGTTCCGATTGAAAACAAATTAGAGTATGTGGCCACCTAGATACACACGTTCGACAGTAACAGATTGATTACGGCACAACCGCTAAGTTCAAAAGGTAGATTGTTATTTACTTCATGGACACCCAAAAATGTAACAACTACACCACATACTCGTGCCTGAGCTAGTGATTTGCCACAGATGAGCATGGCATCTGCCTTGGGCCTCATGGCGCCGACAAAATGTTGCCCTGTTGCGCCTCGCCGCCATGGGAGCAAAGGGGGAGATATTAAGCTCGATTTCGACCATTGGGCATCGCTGCTAGTGTCCTGGCAGCCTTCTTTCCTAGATCCAGAGCAGCAGCCCACCGCTGAACCTGCCATCCAAGATCCAGAGCTGCATGCCACCATCATCCAGGTCAGTCCTCATTCACCTACTGCCTCCACAGTTTCTGGCGTTCCACCGTTGCTACTACTTGGAACAAGCGTGCTGCCACAGGAGAGGAGCTGAGACTGGGTGGCGGCTGCTGGGTGGGATGTGGAGCTGTGTTAGAATGGCTAGGGTTTCAGCCTGAGAGGTTTGAGGCATGACCATATGAGGGGAGGCTTGAAGAACAGCCCATGGCTGGGCATGTGTTGGCTTGGCCCATGTGGTGGAGATAGAAATAGAGGCAGAAAAGACGTTGGATTAGCAGGTAAGCTAGATATGCAGCTAATTAATGCTATTTCAATTTGTCCTTCTAAAAAGTATTGACGTGGGTACAGGCTGCACACCTTCCACATCTAAAAGGTGCGAAGGTGATCAGGTACTACACCTCACCTTACCGCCGTGGTAAGCATGGTGAATTGTTGTCCTAGCTTCCTAGGGCTACTAAGGCCAGCATGAGTATTCCCCATACAGAATAAATGAATAAGCATTCCTAACACGAGTATAATTTTCTAAAAAAATGGGAGATTGGACTATACATGGATTTTTCTGGTGCCAGATTTTCAAGGTAAGAAGCACTAAATGTTTGAAGTTACTCTGTTTCACAATAATACATTGATACCATCACATCAGCTGGCCGTTTTTAAACTTTATATGGTCCTTTGTGCTAATAGTACATGAAATTCTATTTAAAACAGTAACCAACAACAAAATGAAAAAATGGGAACAACGAGAATACGAACAAGAAAAAAAAAATCTAACCTCTATCTGTTAATGCCCCATGTAACCTGCTGAGCTCTTTGCTGTAACATCTGAAGCTGTATTCCCAAGCCCATAACCAAACGGGCTGGTTCCATCAAGCTCAGAAGATCCAGATCTCCAAGTTGTGTCTCCATAGATAGAGCCACCACCACCACCACCTCCGGATGAATCTCCAAAGTTTCTTCCATATCCATTGCTTGCTTGATTGAATGAGGTATTGACGCCACCTGATCCAGCATTCCTTCCATAAGCATTGGAACCCAGACCAAAGTTGTTTTCATTGGACCCGTAACCAAAGTTCCCACTGCCATAGCCAGAGGCACTGCTAATACCTTGAGCAGGCACAGGAGGGTTCCCCCAGTTCACATTGTTGTTCCCAATTCCACCTAGGCCCCCATTTGCAGATGACATGAAGGAATTGGAGCTTGCAGAGTTTGAAGAGTAATTAAGGCCTGAATTACCCCATAAATTACGAGCCAGCGAGTTAAACACTGACCCTGAATTATCATTGACTCCACCATAGCTAATGTTGCTATTGTATCTACCCGAATTTCCACTATAGTATGGATTAAGTTGCCGTCCATACTGAAGACTATTGCTGAAGTTCGAGCTTCCTCCCATACCCGGGTTCATCCCAGGGTCAAAATTCATACCAACTCCATAACCACCACCAAAAGAAGGATAACTGCTACGGCCACCCGATAGAAGCCCAAACCTTGCATCCATCCTCATTCCATAGCCACCTACTGGGCTAGGATTGTAGCCTTGGGTATATCCATTGAGGAAGCTATTGGCTCTATTCATAACATAGTTGAATCCACTGACAGGAGAGCGCATGCTAGGTCCAGGTGATAGTTCCTTAGGAACAGCCCTCTTGACCTCAACCATCTTACCATTTAGTTCATGGAATGTTTTGAACAATGCCTTATCCACGGCATCTTCTGAATCATATGTGATGAATCCAAACCCTCTAGGACGCTGTGTGTTGTGATCATACATCACGACAACATCAGTGATGGTTCCAAACTGTTCAAAATACTTCCTGAAGTCTGATTCAGTCACAGTGGATGCTAGACCCCCGACGAAGATCTTCTTGGTACGGCTGGGCCCTGGTGATCCATGAGCACTGCCTCCACTCTTGCTAAGCGCATGCTGATCATCCCTAGGAACGGCTTTCTTCGCCTCCACCTGACAAACCAATGCAAACATTCTGAATTCCCTCAATGACAACAATTATCAAAAGCTCTAAATCAATACATAAGCTTGGATGATGGATCTAGCATATCATGAATCAAGCACGCATAAGCAACAGTGGGAGCTCACCATACGCCCATCGATCATATGCTTCTCCATTATAACACGCTCGGCAACAGCAGGGTCGGCGAAGACAATGAACCCAAAGCCCCGGGCGCGGCCGGTGGCCCGGTCGCGCATGATGACGGCCTCCACCACCTCCCCATACTTCTCAAAGTACTCCCGGAGGCGGTCCTCGTTGGTGTCCCACGAGATGCCGCCGATGAACAGCTTCCCGGCGTCCGCCTCCATCTCCAGCTCCGCCGCCGCCGCCGCCGCCGCCTCCCGCCCTGCAAAGGCAGCACCTTTAGCACCAGATCTTACTCAGGCCGATCGAATCAGCCGCAGCCGGATCAAGAAACGCGCGCCGCCGCGGCAAGATCCGATCTTCAGCGCCGCCCGGCGATCCGGGCGGCAGATCTAACCACGGCCGGCGACGCACCAGGAATGCCCGGCCCCCCAGGAACCGATCGGAATTCGCCGCAATTGGTCTCCGAAATGGAGCGGAATTTTGCCGCCGGCGAGGCCGGGAGGAGGGCCGGGGAATTCAGGGGCGCACCGATCGATCCGAGGGAGGGTCGCGTGGGAGGAGCTGCCTGCTCTAGGATCTTGGGGGAGGCATGGCAACCTCAGAGGCCATACCACCACCACCACCACCTCTTCTTCCTCTCCTTTCCTGTTGCGTTGCGTGTCTCTCTCTATTCTATCTCCCTCTCTCTCCTTCCTTTTTATTATTTATTTTCCCCTGTTCTCCCTGCTTTTTTAGATGTCCTGCGACTGCGAGTGTTATATATAGCAGTGCCTGTGTTTTTTTTATATGCCCCAATTTCATGCCTCCATTTCCTCCCTCTTTTATTTGCCTGCGCAGATCTTGTGAATTATACATGTTTATTTCATCGGTATCTATCTTTTGATTGTCGCATATATGATCACATTATGCATCATTTTAGAACGGTGTCGCCGATGGTTTTTTGCTCCCCGGTTTTATGTAGCCGTTTTCTCCTCGTCTTCTCAAGCATGTGCCGTGAATTAATTATGCGTGTTTACTTCACTCTATCTTATTTTATCATTGTACATCATACATTATTATTTAGATATATGTACAACAAAGTTGTGAGATTTGAGATTTATCACTCTATGTGTCAATGACATGTACATCCAAATCTAGGTCTAGGTCCCATGTGCCATTGATATATGAGTGCCAAATTTCTAAATTTTTAATTTTACAATGGCATAGTTCGAGCTTAGTGATGCTTATTTGGATGGGCATGTCATAGTGAGTTAGTTTGAACAATTATATTTAAATAAATTTTCATTTTTCTTAATTTAAGAACAATTTATAAATATCATTATGTCTCCTTCTGGTTAAAAAAAAATAGGCACAAACAACTTATTCTTAGCGTATGGTTTTGTTTAATCAAATGGAATACTTCTGCTCAAAAAAAGTGAAATACTCCTTTTTTTGGTTTACTATTCTTTCATGCCATTATAAGATGAATTTCCAAATAATATATTATATATGAATGTGAGGTAGTAGGAGGCAACGATGACCAGCGTTTACGTTACAAGATCTCGATGCCTTACGGATTGAATTCTCAAAGTAAACAAGGATATGCGTAATAACAATATCGATTATATATCTTCTCTCTTATTGTATCTATAATTTATTAAGTTAGATACTAGTAACCCGTATTTATCTTCCAGTAATCCTGCATATCTCCATCTAATTGTTTTAGTATCGATTGTATATCATCTCTTATTGTATCTATAATTTGGATATTATACCAGTAAGCCTCGCTAAAAAACAGTATTTATCTTCCAATAACCCATTAACCCAGCATATTTCCATCTAATAGTTTTAGTAGCATGTATATTTTTTGCTCTATGGTGCAAAATCTCCTCCCTTTTGTGCAGTAACCATAGATCATTAATTTAGAGCGATTGATCGTACCAATCTATCATCCATTTAGAAAATATTCGCTCCCAATGCGACCTAGTCAAGTACTCCCTCCCTCCATTTTGTTTTTATAAAAGTGTATTTGAAGGTACAGTTTGATCATTAAACTTCTTTTTCATATATTATCAATTTCTAAAAAATAATCATCGTATCAAAAGCAATTTAAAATACGTTTCAATTTATATGCCTTCTTTAAACTAAAGACGGATATATTTTGACTAACCATTGGTTAAAGTATAACCTTTTCAAATTAAAACATGTCTTACAAAAATAAACAGAGTATGGATGCATGATAGGTTGTTGAGGCGGAGGATAATTAATGAGGAGATAAAGCATGTTATTTACTACATAGGAAATGATCATTAATATTGAAATATATGTTAAGAAACTACTAATATTATATTGAATGATCGAGATGTCGTCTAAATGGGTGAATAGATGTTACAAAATTCAACCACCTTTCTCGCAGAAGCATCAGTCCCGGACAATCTAGTCCCAAACATCGAAGTATCTGATGCAAAACACCGGACGACCAACCTATAAATAGAGTTAGGGTTGAATCTCGAGCTCACCTCATAAATCCGAGTTACCACCTGCACCAAAACACAATCCACTGCACATGTAGAAGCAATAACACTCGAATGTGGTAGCCAACCACAAATGCAAACTTAAGTCAAAGCTCGAAGAAACAAGCTTGAAGATGAATAGAGTGCTTGAAGGATGAAACTAGCTCACGAGGCACTGGATCTCAATTCTCATACGCTACCCAAAGTTGAGGTCAAGTGGATTTGGGGTGACATGAGTTTTAATACTCTCAAGGTTGCTAGAGGTGAGTATTGATGAGAGTGAAGTGTTAATCCTAACTGGGTTGGTGAAAGAGGTGTTAAATAGATGAGGACTTGGGCTAGCCGTTGGGATAGAAATTTCTGCAGACATCGGACACTCCGATCCAATGATCAGACACTCCGATATAAAATGCACACAAGGGACTAGAACCGTATTTCTTGAATTTTTAGACACTTCGGTCCTGAACGTATCGAACACTCCGCTCCAATCACCGGATACTCCTGTGAAAACTAGAGGAATTGACATAGAGTACCAATTCTTGAAATTTTGGACATTATGATGTCCATGGTATTGAGTACTCCGATGCATAGACCGAATACTCCAATGAATATTTGGAAAATCAAACAGAGATCTTAATATATTGAAATTCGGAACATGACCCCCCCTCCCCAAGAGTTTAAAACCAAGTATTTTGAGATTGTGATGTGGTTCGTGTCTCTCTTCTAGGCTATACTTCATCCAATGAGAACTTGAGACATCTAGAAGATGTTTTTATGAGCACTTGAGACATCTAAAAGATGTTTTTCATCGCATCGCTCTTAATAATACATCTGTCTTTACGGCTTAAATTTAAAACTATAAAGTACAAGTTTAAAGATAACCAACCTTCTTCTGTTGCCACCTTTTGAGGGGTTCACGATGTTTTCTCATGGATATCAATGATAATTAATGAGGAGATAAAGCATGTTAGTTTACTACATAGGAAATGATCATTAATATTGAAATATATGTTAAGAAACTACTAATATTATATTGAAGGATCGAGATGTCGTCTAAATGGGTGAATAGACGTTACAAAATTCAACCACCTTTCTTGTAGAAGCTTTAGTCCCGGACAATCTAGTCCCAAACATCGAAGTATCTGATGCAAAACACCGGACGACCGACATGTAAACAGAGTTAGGGTTGAATCTCAAGCTCAACTCATAAATCCGAGTTACCCCTTGCACCAAAACACAATCCACAGCACAAGTAGAAGCAATAACACTCGAATGTGCTAGCCAACCACAAATGCAAACTCAAGTCAAAGCTCAAAGAAATAAGCTTGAAGAAGAATCGAGCGATTGAAGGATGAAACTAGCTCACAAGGCACTGGATCTCTGTTCTCAAACACTACCCAAAGTTGAGATCAAGTGGATTTGGGGTGACAGGAATTTTAATACTCTCAAGGTTGCTAGAGGTGAGTATTGATGAGAGTGAAGTGTTAATCCTAACTGGGTTGGTGAAAGAGGTGTTAAATAGACGAGGGCTTGGGCTAGCCGTTGGGATAGATAATTCTGCAGACATCGGACACTCCGATATAAAATGCACACAAGGGACTAGAACCATAATTCTTGAATTTTCAGACACTTCAGTCCTGAAGGTATCGAACACTCCGGTCCAATCACCATATACTCTGATGAAAACTAGAGGAATTGACATGGAGTACCAATTCTTGAAATTTTGGACATTATGATGTCCATGGTATCGGGTACTCCGATACCTAGACCGAATACTCCAATGAATATTTGGAAAATCAAACATAGATCTCAATATATTGAATTTTGGAACAATCTGATGTGCCTCATACTCCCTCCGTTTTTTTTATTTGACGCCTTTGACTTTTTGGTACGTCTTTGACCATTCGTCTTATTCAAAAATTTTGTGCAAAGATGTAAAAAAATAAGACATATTTAAAGTACCTCTATTGATAAAACAAATCACAACAAAATAAATGATATTTACAAAAATAATTTGAATAAGATAAATAGTCAAAGACGTGTCAAAAAGTCAAAGGCGTCAAACAAAAAAAAACGGAGGTAGTACCAAATATTCTTGTACATGACACTGGATAGTTTGACACCCGAGAGTTTAAAACTAAGTATTTTGAGATTGTGATGTGGTTTGTGTCTCTCTTCTAGGCTATACTTCATCCAATGAGAACTTGAGACATCTAGAAGATGTTTTTTATGAGCACTTGAGACATCTAAAAGATGTTTTTCATCGCATCCCTCTTAATAATGCGTCTGTCTTTATGGCTTAAATTTAAAACTATAAAGCACAAGTCTAAAGATAACCAACCTTCTTCTGTTGCCACCTTTTGAGTGGTTCAGGACATTTTCTCATGGACATCAATGATGATTAAACCTACTCATGCACTTAATTAATCAATTAGTCCATTGATCATTTTATTATTAATCAATAAAATCAACTTAGAGACCTAGATGCACTTAGAAATGATGTGTTGGAATGTTTATGTTTATGGTTATTATTATACAGTATTGCATCTTAAAAGATGGTTCATAGAAGTGATACACTTAGCGCGCTCTAAAGCAAATTTTATCGCTCTCTATTCAGACATCCAACTAGATGGAGGTCATGCATGATACTTTTACCTGGAATTTGCATATTAACAATCAATTTTTTCGTACGATCAATATACCAGCGAATGATTAAATCATAATGTATCTTGTCCGAACATTTTTTTGTGGAAACTGAAAATCCCCTTAAAGATTACAGTGTTTTTGTGTTATTTAAGTAAGGGAGTTATTTTGATAAAAGATAAACTTCTCTAAAGAAATTGGAGGGGGAGTCGGAAATGTTGCTTTCATAGTTGTAATGAAACTATTCAACATCCTTTCTTCGATTGCTTTGGGTTTGGACCCTCCTAGAAATATCATTTACCTCTTTAATAATTGGAGTGGTGGACTTAGTGTTCACCGAAATAAGTTTATTTGGATTGGCGTTGCATTACTTTGGACTAATTGGTTTGTCAAAATAATTATTTTTTTGACAAATGGAAAGATATATCGTCTGTGCAAGTCATCTTCAAAGGCGCTTATTGGATGCGTCAATGGACACATTTTAGAGTTTATTTTGCTTTTCTTTGCCAATCCCAGGTAAAGAGTTCATTATAGAACTGGTGTTGATTGAGTTTAGCTCTTATTGTAATAGTAGACTACTCTCTATATTTGGTGTAATGCTTTATTCTTTGTGTTGGTTATATACATCCTTAGATGTTGAGACCAAAATATTTTTATTATTTTAAAAAATTAGATATTGATCTTCCTTCTTCTGCCTTACCGATTGATCTCCTCGTGATATGCATCAACAAAAACCTAGTGGCTAAATCGAACCTCACCAAGCATGTAATTAAACCCAAAATTATGATGCAACGGCTAGAAAGAACAGCGAACATATACAACTCGAGGACATGATGTAAACTAAGTTAACTCGAGATTAACTTAATTTTTAATGGAATTTTGGAGAGCAGTTGAGGAGTCAGCGATTGGTCGAAGGGGAGGTAACGTGGAATAGTCATCTACTTTGGAATTTTGCTTTTGTTGTTTTATTGTTTTAGGGTGCTTTGCTTTAAAAAAAATTTTGCTCAAAAATTATTTTAGGGTGCAAATAGGAGTTGAAACGTCGGATGCAACTTGTGGGCATTATGGGTATTTCACAGGGGCATAACGCCATCACCATGTGGAGGTTAATGATACGGCCATGCCTAGCTATTAGTAGGCCGTTTTTTGTTAAGATCACCCTGTATATAGTAGCTTAACTGAAATTTCGACCGATCACCCTTATAAATTAGCTTAACTGAAATGGTATTGCCATGCATGATGCATCACAGTATTAAAATTTATTAATCAATTTTAAACTTTCATTAAATCAATTAAAAATTTTCGTTCTTGTAGGGATTTTTTTTAGACTATATCGCTCTTGTAGGGATTGAGCAGGGATGGATGGATCAATTTGACCCCAACCTATCATAGTAGATGGCCATCAAGGTTTATGCTAATTACGGCCTTAGCCATTAATTGGATGACATCCCTACCATGCATAAGATTGTTTTGGGAAGCTAGCTAGTTAGCTAGCTAATCTTTAGGATCGTGACTTATGTGATTGATTTTGAATAAAGCTCGATAAGAGCCATATCTGAATGCATAGCGGCAGGTCTCTGGATTTTGTGCTTTGGACCGTGAATTTCTTAACTTATTGTTGGATGCTAGGGTGGGAAAAAGGATCACTCATGCCCTCTCCATGTGTGCTTTTTTCATCAGCTTCTTTGAGAAGTTCATGGCCTCGCTGTATAATTAAAGAGCTTTTCATACAGAGGAAAGGTTGCTACAGGAGATCGATCTAGAGAGCACTAAGCACGTGGGGAAAAAAGGTTGCTAAAAGCTAATTCTGCACAGAATTATATACATGATCAGCTTCATAAGCCGTTGCTTTTGGAGACGATCGATGCGTACATGTTAATTACTGGCCGATATATGTGCACAATCAGCTCAAAAATGCAGGCCCATTAATTATCTGATCATTTTGTAGTATTTTTCTCAAAACCATATTTAAAATTCTTTATGTGTGTGACACTGAAATATATATGGTACTAACCTATTGTCATCACCTATTTTGTATGCTCCTCTTGACTTATATACATGCTCATGGTATTTTCATGTGTGCACCTTCAAATGTACATCTTGTTTTTTGTATAATTGATCAGTGTAGGTTGGGAAAAGGAAGTGCGCTATATTTAGGAGATCCCATGGGTTGACTTTGGAGGAGTGATTAATTTGGACTTGATCTCCTGCTAATTTCTTAGTTTTGGCAGTGCTTATGGAAGAGGTCGCCCTCTAATTTCCAGCCGCAAATTGGGTGGCTAGCTACCTCACGGCCTGTAGCTCTACCTTCCGACGATTTCTTGCTGGCTACACATGGCTAGCTAGATGGCGAGATATTTCATCGATTTTTACTTTTTTCTGTGCAACTATTCATGAACAAAAATCACCGAACAGGTAAACCCGAGTACATGCAGCTATTAATAATATGATAATATTGCCTTCGTATTACAAAAAGTAGACGTTAATCAGACATGCTCTCTAAGTCAAAAAGTTTCAAAGCTTCATCTACGCATGTTTGCTCAAAAAAACTTCATCTATGCTAACCTTTTAAACTATTTAGATTGCAACTCGTCTTGAAAAGCGCTTCTATAATATCATATTTTTTTGGATTTTATAAATAAATTGCAATGACAATTAGTGGCCAAATTTGTACCTCGAAAACCGTGCTGATGTCCAATACATCAAGTTTTGAACTTTTTGTGAGATATGCAGAACTAGAAATTAAGGTAGGGAAAATTTATTTTTCCAGCTTTTGATGGGTTGAAGTAATGACATTCTAGTTAGTGGAAATAATGGATATGCTTTTGAGCTAGAAAGTTAAAAATAACATAAAGCTGCAAGCATGTTTAGCATGGTTGAGCAAGTGAATAAGCTAGCCGAGTTGAAATAACCTCAATGTTAAGTTGAACTTCGAGAGCTTCTTAATATGTTTCTTGAAACCGGAGTATGCCTTAGCTTGTGTTGGTGATTCGTGAGAGGCCCACCCCGAGATGGGCCTTGGGCTGAGGCCGTACCGGCCCACCGCACGTCCAAAGGGTTCGAAAGGCCGCCCTTAGCCATACCGAAGGAAACGTCTGGCCCGTCAGGGTCATCCCCGGGCTTGACCAAGTCAACCGCGCCTCCCTGAGTCCCGACCAGGAGCGTGACGCACCTCTCAGGCTATTCCTAGCCCGGAGGAGGGGCCCGCGGGTGGTCCGTCTGTCCGTGGGCAGGTGGCGACAACTGTCATGTCCCACCACACTTTCCCCGGCCTTAACCGGGAAGAACTGTGTCTCCCCGGGGATCCGCAGCCCGGGGAGGAGCACGCGGGCAGCTCGCCTTGTTATTTGCTCCCTTAGTCAGGCGGCAGCGGTTGTTACGCTACGCGACGCCCCCAACGGGTGACGCAAGACTGACTCGGTCCAGTCAATGCTATATTGGGGATAAAGGGAAAGTGCTTTCTCCCTGAAGCAGGCTTCTCCCCCGTATAGGCACTCCCAGATGAACACGTGTCTAGTACTGACCAGACCAGCTTCTCTTTGCAGGCCGCAGACAGGACAGCACCCCGGAATGAGACAAGGGCATCCCCACCAAAGCAAAGATGGGCGTGGGGCCCGCCGTATCAGCTTCAGGCGACCCGCCGCGCCTATAAAAGGAAAGGCCTCGGATCTGTTCGGGGCCAAGTGGAATAGTGAAACACGCATCATACGTATCCGAAGGTTCCTCAGCAGTAGCCATAGTCCTTAGCCACCCAAGTGTCCGAAACTCTCTTGTAAACTCGGGATCGGTGCCTTCAAGTCCGGTCTCAGCACACTTGTACTGTTTTCCACCATATAATCAACGAAGGCTGGAGTAGAGCTATTACCCGGCAGTGGGGGCTCGAACCAGAGTAAAATCGCTTGTATCTTTACGGTTTGTATTGCTTCCTCTCTCCCCCCCTCTTTCTATCACCGTGCGACGGATCTGTACCCAGATCGCCAAGTCGTACCAGGCCTAGTCCAGGAAGACCGCGCGGACTGAGCCCCCGTGAGTTCGGCCGCTGCCCCGAGCTGCTGAGAAGGGTTGTTGTTGGGCCTCACTCCAACTACAAATTCGTCTGCCGGTCCGTGGACCCGCTGCCCTTTGAGGCACGTTTCGCAGACACCGACAGCTTGTTTATCTTTTTTTTGAAAGAGGGGCAGGAGAACTGCTGCCCTATTTCATTGATCAGCAGAAGAAAATAAAATAAAAGGTCCGTGTAAGCACGGGGTACAACCGCAGCGCTCCGCTGCAACCCTAGCCAAAGCCATTTTAAAAGGTTTTAGAGATGTCTTCATGATATGAAAAAACTAGACGGAAAATCCTAAATTAGTTTTCTAGACAAATTACCCTATTCCGCTTTGAGCGTGATGGTAACATCTCCCCTAAATTGGGTCAATTATCCTGATTTCAAACATGCATTCTCTGAACCTTGATATCACTATCTATGTTGGCTAATTATAGTGGCAAAGTATGGCCGGCCGAAGTTAAGCAAATCAAATCTTATTGTGACAATATGACACAACGTTTCAGTACTGAACACATGACAGTTCTGTTATACATATCTACTTAATTCCTAGCCAAAAATTATTACACTTTCTGTCCAGCAAATTGTCCACCACAAAAGAGAGATACATATACCAATAATAAGTCACGGGAAATAAAACCCCACTAATTTCAACTTTCAATTAAGTTAATTGTCGCGGCAGTAACAGGGGACATGCTGGGAGGATAACTATTGCTTGTACCATCGCTACGGCAACTACTTTAATTTGAACTTGAGCTGATTTGACCATTGCGAATTGAATTGCATGCGAATTGTGACCGTGACTAGCGAGAAAAATCTAGTATCGGTCGCCATCTATAATGGATGCAATGTGTGTGCTGTGTAGCTTAGCTGAGCTGAGCTTAACCAACCTCGCTAAAGCAAAGTCTCACCAAATATAGGTAGCCATTAAAATCACACCAACAAATAAATATATAAATAAACCAGGGGGAGATACGAATAATTTGAATATGGGCCGGGCCTTTGCTGGGTTCCTATTTTGTCGATTACATGGGTTTCATCTCTGATTTTCGGGCGTTGAATTGTTAAAGGGTCCGTTTTGCCGTTGCATTTCATTTTAGAAAAACACTACGGTGGTTATCCATATACATATGTTATTATTAAAGAAAGGTATGTAAATGGTCATTGCAATCAATTGCCAATACAACGCGAGCGACAGAGTTTCATTGCTCATTGCTCCATTCCTCATGTACATACATACATACATACATACATATGCATGTGTGTGTTGTGCCAATTTGGCATCGTGTTATAGCGTATTACTGTACCAAATTTGAGAGATCTCGAAAAGAGATGCAAAGATTATAAAAAATAATTGAAAATAGTTTTATGATCTTTGAAAGGACTACTAAAAGTCATAGCAAATCGTTACAAATTATCACAACATATATAGGCTATATAAAAATAACAAAATTTACTACAATAATACGCAACGGTTCGTAACGCTGAAAAGAACAAGGCCTTAACTTGATAGGAGTTGGGCAACTAGATCGGCCCCACAGGACAGGCTAGTGGCCGGCTGGATGGTACGTACAATCCAGGTAAGGTTGGGACTTTTTTTTTTTTTTTGAGAGGAGGTAAGGTTGGGACTTGGGGTGGCCCAAATGATTGATACATACGTACCACCTCTTGCTCAAACAAGTGAACCATGCCGATCACCGGGCTGCCTATGCATATCATATCATGCATATACATAGCGGCTTGTCGATTGAAAGAAGGATCGGCTTGTTTACTCAGGGTGGCATATAATATTGTAAATGCATACATGAATAAATATGTGAATTTATGTTAGAATTTTCAAGTATTTTAAAAGGGTATCATAAGCTTTAACTATATGTGCGTCGTTGCAAGGTAAAATTATGCATGCACGTTGAATATGTCCATGTATAGTTGAAAGAGTGCACGCACGGATGAGGTGCGTGTCTTGGAAGGACATTTAAAAACATCCATTCTAGCTACTTCATCCTCTCACTCCATAACACTATTTTCTACTCGCTCTCGCTCTCCCTCTAAAATTCATTCAAACTTTACCATATATTATAATGGATCTCTTCGCTCTATATTCAGCTATCTTATACAGAGTCGTAGTGCCATAGAGTGTTGTACGGTATTGTTGCGGATGCTCTAACATATATTATTGAGTTTTAACTTCAATGCATTTCGCATGAAGCTGCTTAATTATTATAAATTTATACGTGAAGATCTACTAGCTCGTGTGCTATTTATTTTGTTTTTTAGTTGTTTATTAATGACTCTACAACCTTAATTGGTTCTTTAATTTTGATTTGCCATCCCTTCTCGTTTATTTTAAACTATAGAATATACCTTCAGTTATAAATTCCATGACAAGGAAAATACAAGAGATCGATGATATGGCCATACTCATGGCATAACGCGAACCACGTGCCAAGAAAGAGCCCCAATTGGCATGACATGATTGGAAAGCACGTCTTGCTTCATTTTTGGTTTTGCTGATAGCCATTGCATGACCTAGCTCTGATTACTGCCCAGTTTAATTGTTGTGCATCCTTACATTAATTGCTTTTCTCAGTTTGACGCTGGCCAACGCATGGCTTTGCTTCCCAATCCTTCTCCATTTTTAGAATATTTAGAATATGTTAAACCATGGTTTGTATTAGAAATGTTTTAAACATAATTTGGAAATAGAAAGCTTTAAATAAATCGGTTTTCCTTCTAAAAATAAAATAATATCGTAAAAAATTTACAAAATGGTTTAAACATGATCGATATTAGAGTTTTAAAAACTCGTTAAAATGTGATTTGCTTTTAGAAACTCCTAAATTTAACATCTAAATGAAATTGTTTGGAGAAGACATGCTCGTTTTCAAAATCTTATTTTTAAACAATTTTTTCATGCTAAATAAATACCACATGCAATAAAATCTATGTTTTGAAAGTGAGGAGGATGTCACACCGACTCAGGCTGGAGTCTATCTCTACGGTCTTTCTCTCCCTCCCCCTCTCTCTAATTCCTCCGTCGTGGTCACCATCCCTTTCCTTCTCTCTCTCTCTGGTTCCTCCACTGCCGTCGACGTCATCTCCTTCACCGCACGCCATCTCTGTCTCCATCTCCATCGTGTGACACCGTCGCCGGCATCCATCTCTGTCTCCACCGCATGCCATCTCCGTCCATGTCTCCACCAACGCCAGCGTCCATCTCCGGTGCACCGCTACCCATCCATGGATCCGACGGCCCCCGACACCCCATCCCTGGAATAGTCCACCTCCGATGTCACCTTTGTCGATGGATTCGACTACTCTTGCCACCACCGTCCCCAGTTCTGGTCGTCCCCCCCGGTCCTTGCTTTACTTGGTGCTGCCATGGAGATGTGGCCATGTGCCGCCACAAGGAGAGAATGGAGGAGTTGGTGGCGACAATGAGTCGGAGTGGAGGGGTTGGCGACGGTGAGAGAGAGAGGGGCGATGGTGAGCGAGAGGACAGATTTGGCAAAAAGAGGGAGAGGCCAGAGAGAGATTGGCCGGAGAGAGAGGGAGAGTTGATAGTATGACATACACCCATTTATCAGATCGTATTTTCGTACCAAGTCCCATTTGTCGGAGCGTATTTTAGTTTGTATTCGATTGGAAATCTCATATACATGTTAATAATGGCATCTAGGTTTCATCACTTTATAATGGTGCACACGACATTAGACACTTTGCGGTGGTAGTTTTATTTAAAGACAACTTTATTATGGCGTATATATTTCGAAACCTTTAGTATGAAGAAGAATTTTCGATAAGATATTTAGATTCCTTATTTTTACTCGACATGCTAGAACAAAAGATATGGGACCATAAATATCTAGAGAGGCGGCATGCTGCACGATCAAGAAACAGTCACAATTGTCGTGGCATGATTGGTCAAACATACTTGACTCGATCCACCGATGAAGATATAAACAAACTCTTCCAGCGTCAAAAATAATTAAGTCCTTGGTAAGAAATTAATCAATTTGGCTATATATATAAGAGCCGTTTCTGCATGTACTGCTGATTAACCTACCTATAGCTACCTCGTGATTAGCTCGATCCAATGCTGTGCTTCAATATACTCTGAAGTTAATCAACTGCTCAATAGTGAGTGGGTTCTTAATTTGGGTTAAAAAAATTTAACTTAGCACTCATGCGTTGCAAGGGAATGGTCCCCTGTTATAAAAACCAATTTCAGGATCCAAGAGATAGAAAAAAGAAAAAACCCTGAAGAATCAATTCCAATGCTCTGGTCCCCTCTTAATCGTCTCTCATCATCTAATGTGCCCTCCTTTATTTGATTTTCTCCTTTCAAACCCAGTCACTCTCTTCATATCATTTTCTTGTTCCAATAATGAAATTCCTGGTCATGTGTAGCATATATAAAAACATTTTGGTGCAGTGCATATTTACATTTTATTGTGGTAACTCTAATGCAGATAAATAGTGCACAAAGAGTTCATTGGAGCGTATTGGCGTCCAATGCAAACGAGCCAATGAGGTGTCCGTGTCAAACGTTTGGAAAGAATTTGTCTTTTCAAATTTGTATGGAGAATATATTCGTTGAACCTCTCTTAGTTAAATTTGTATTTGCTGCAGATTGATGAATGGGGAATGTGTATTGCACTTCTGGGATACATAAAACGTGGTACGTTTGCCCGTCATTTTGAAATACATGTGAAAATATTCATTAAAATATATCCTGTAGGCTTATAACACGCACCAAAGAATTAAATGTACGAATTTGCTATTTCGCAGGCGCCTACAAAATTGAATTTGTTGCAGGCGCCTACGAAATCCACCCAGATTCAACCGATTCGACTCACTTGGGTTGCTCTGCCTTCTTCTCCAGCTCTAGCCGCCGGCGCCGCTCGGGATAGGGATTAGGGTTGGGGGTTCGGGGGTTCCCAGTGTTCCCTGGCCATAAATTGAGGGTTGGGGGGAGGTGGCGGCCCGACGGTTGGGTGGGATCGTGAGGGTGGTGACGGAGGCAGATCGATGGCAAGCAGATCTGGGACGCCGTCATTGTGGTTAGGGTGGGCGGGGCCGGCCGGTGGAGGGTGGGTAGGAGGCGGGCCACCGGCCTTGGTGGTGGTCAGAGGTGGCAGAGGAGGAGCAGGAGGAGGCGAGCGGAGCAGGTGGCGTCGGTGGCGGAGAACGAGAGGAGGAAGGGGGTCAGGGAGGCGACGCGCTCGCCTGAGGAAGAAGACAGAAGGTGGAAGGGTCGCGCGAGCAAAGGCGCCTGCAAAAAAAACCCTCAATGCAGATGCCTTATAACTAGTCAATTCCTTAGATATAACTTTTTGTTATTCATATGTGCTATAGAGATTTAGGCCTTGTACATTTCAACTTAGCGTAAATTTGAGTCTCTTTAAAATGAGGTTTAGATGTTGCAAAAAATAATTTAAAAATAGTTTTAGGATCTTTAATAGGACTACTAAAAACCTAAGAAAAATCATTACAAATTATTACACCAAATAGGCTATATAAAAAGATAAATTTTGCTGCTGTGAAACGCTAAGCTCAAATGTACAAAGCCTTAAACCACCGAGTTTCACCACCAAGCTCCCTACTACCTGGCCATTCAGCTATATCATCTCACTAGCATTTCTTCCTTAAAAGTTGTTGACATCCAATAGATACACATCAAAACATTTGACCTTTCGAGCACAAGATAAAACTCTAATGAAAATCATAAACGTTCTTGAAAATAGAAAACAGCTAGGATAACCATCCTCAGTATAAAAAGGACTAAAAAATGGTTGAAATTAACCCAAATGCCCAATTCGACGAATGAACATTTTACATTTGTTTCTGGACCGCGAACAAAATTCCCAGATCCGAGAGGTTCTTGAAGGAGAACACGAGAAGTCCACATCTCACCGTTCCTTTCAGATTCTTCCCCAATCATAACAAAGGCGAAAGCGCTCCATTGCTTCTCTCTCTCTCCCCCCCTCTGCCAGTGCCAGTGCTCGCCGGACACCTCTTGCGGCCCCGTTGCCCGCGGCCACGCGCCATTACGCGAGCGCTCCTCCCCTCCCCCTCCTCCTCTTCCTCCCCGGCGGATGAGATCGAGAGGGCGGCGCTGAGAAAGATTTCATCTTTTCGGATCCAAGAACGGGTGATTTCTTGGTCTATCTGGGGCTCTCTTTCTTGGGTTCTTGGGAGTTGGGGGAGCCATTTCTTGATCTGGGTGGTGGTAATCTCTTCGCAGGTGGGGGAGGAGAGACGCGATGAGCCGGGTACGGTCGCCGGAGCCGCTGGATTTCTTCATCTGGACTGTGGAGGTGCTGCTAGTTCTTGGTTTCATTTTTTTGTTGTTATGTTGTTCGTAGAGGAATTTAGTCTCGTTGTTTGGATACTACAAAAACGTTAGCCTGTCTGATTTCTTCACGTGGATTGTGGTGGCAGCACAAACTACTATTAGTATTTTGTCTACTTATTATCTGTGCTGTTATATTAGTGCTATTTTTTTTGCAATTTTAATGTCTTTATTTGTGTATAGGCAATAACAAAGGTATTACTTACACATCTGTGGGGGATTTGGGAACATGATATTTTTTTAAAAAAAATTAATCTTTTATTCCGAATTTTGCTTTTTGTTGCCTTAGTTTTGAGTCTTTTTTTGGGCATTGCAGCTTTATTATCCATCTATCTCTTGTGATAGTTTACAGTTAAGTGGTTGAGATGAGAATATAGGATAACCATTATACATCTATGGTACTTGGAGTACCTTCTCCCTGATCTTTTACTTTCTTCGCACTATCACATTCTTGATGAGTAAGACCATAATTTGCTTTTGCCTTTTCTTATGTGTTG
This sequence comes from Raddia distichophylla, assembly GCA_005191435.1. Taxonomy (NCBI): domain Eukaryota; kingdom Viridiplantae; phylum Streptophyta; class Magnoliopsida; order Poales; family Poaceae; genus Raddia; species Raddia distichophylla. The sequence goes on along the minus strand of SPJY01035151.1, from coordinate 994,596 downwards.
TCACTTGTCACATTTGGATGACTAGTAGGATATAGAATTCGAAAATAGTACTTTCTATAACTTTTTCTTAGTAATCTCTTGGGCTAAGACTTATTCTAACTTTTAATGAGGATGATTTAGTACTCATTGCAATTTTACAAGCTATTGCACGCCTTCTCCTTTACTGCCAAAGGGAAAGAAAATTGGTTTACAGGAAAACAAAACCGGGATATTGGCAAGGAACTTTTTCTGTGTGCAGTATATTATGGATTGTTCTTGTCCACCTTTAGATGTGTTATTGACTTCTTGTAGGTTTTCTGCTTATAGATAGCACAAACAGAGCAACAACTGTGCAATGACTTAAAACTAAATAAATTACACTTCTTTATTAACACCGCCATAAATGGAGGGAAGAATGGTAGAGAAGCTGGCAAAGTGCACGTACTGGCTACTGAAGCAATTTACTACTGTAGACATTTTGCCTTTCAGTATGGAGGCAATTTAGCCCCTTCTGGCTGAATCTAGCCTAACTGGCTGAGCTCTTTGTTTCTCTAGTTATATATAGGTGTTATGTTCATGACACCTGTTGAACCTATCTCTGAGAGAAAAATCGAGCACTCATGTTATGGGTGTGAAGCTCTCCTGGTTTAGCAAGCTTGTACTACAATAAATACATAGCCTGATAGGAAAATAAAATGTTTTTTTTTCTGGTTTAGCCTGATAGAAAAATCAACATTGAATTGAACATATGTTTCAGACTTTTTGCTAGGTAGACCAAAAGTAAGGAGCTGATTTGTACCTTATACAACTTGAGTCTTGGACAAACTCTGCTTGATTGGCTGACTATGAGTTGGATTGGCTGACTATGAGTTGGGATGAAACGGATCAGAAATGACTCATATTGTATTTGTATTCATATCTTTAATCGAATACGGTTTCGGACACGAGTAGCACCGGATACAAATACGGATACGAATAATATCGTTTATGGATACAGATTGGATATGGATACTCTATGTCGAATAATATGTGACAACATATACTAGAGAAATAAGAATTTAAAAGCACAAATACCTATCACTTATTGCGCGTCAGCTTCATGGTTTATAGTCATGGTGGTATGTAAGTGTCTATGTATGAGTATGTGACAAAGAAAAAAAGATTTATAAAACCATATACATCTTGCCGTTATGAGTGCTGGTCAGTCATCCTAACACAGGGATTAATAGGTGTGTGCTAACAATATACGTAAATTGCATGAAGCATGCAAGGCTTCAAGAAAAGATGGGTCGAGATAGGTGTACAAGTATAATGGAGATGGTCTATAGATGGACTTTTACTATCCATATAGTATCCATCAGATATTATCCAAAAAAAGACCAAATAATGTCCATCAGATATTCTTTGTATCCATACCAAAACATTCGGATATCCACAACATTATTCAAATCACTATTCGAGTTGGTTCAGATGGTTGGTTGGTTGGAAATTATTTGTAGCGTTTTCATCCCTAATTATGAGATGATTTGGCAAAAAACTGTAAAAGCATGTGTACTTGTTAAGGCAATCATTTGCAGTAAGGAAAGGCATAATTGAAAGAGGGTTTAGTATTGAAAAGGTGTCCCAGATGAAAAATGCTGACTGGGAATTGAGAGCTTGAGAACTGTCCGAACTTTGTTTTGGTGGTCTTGAAATAGATCTTTCTTAGTAAGTTCCTTTGTGACTGGATCTTATCAGACTCCCGATGTCTTCTGAGCAAGCCAACCCCAACACACACACTCCTTTCTTCACATAAATGGGTACAAGCAGTACACAAAATTTCTTCATGACTAAGTATTTAGTTTAGGAGCCAACAGTGGTTATACAGAATGGTTTTGTACTTTTTGGATAAAAAATGTGTTATTTTGGCTGAATGTTTGCTTATTTTCTGTGAAGCACATTGTGGACTGGAAATAATGATTTGGGTATATATCTTGCAGGCTCTTTTCTCATGACACATATTTTATGTTGATGTACAATTAGCACAATTGAAAACTTGAAATGGCCTGAAATAACAATCTGGATTTCCATTCCCCCAACTAATTTTGTATTATATTAAACCTAACTAGCTTAGCCATGTTACTTCTCTTCAGACAGTAGATCATCATAGATCATTTCTTAGCAAGAGAGAGAAATGGAATGGCATAAACTATACATAGAAGATACTCTATGTTCCCTGATTGAATGATTGTTCTCTTGCAGGATGTGGGGTTGTGGTTGGAAGACATAAACCTTGGCAGCTATCGCCAAGCATTTGAAGAAAATGGTGTCAATGGAGAGTATCTAGAAAGCCTGTCCATGTTTACTACAGAGCAGATTTTGCGATTTATCAGGCGGTGCCATATGAAATGGGGAGATTTTATCACACTCTGTAAAGAGTTGAGGCGCATTAAAGGTTAGAATCTGTTGCGTGGTTTGGTCTTTAGCTTTCAAACATTTTACCTATGCATATTCTTGTAACTGTTCAAACCTTTTCAATTGATTTTTTGGGTTAGCAAAGCATGTGGCAAGCAGCTAGTGAAAGAATGTTTTCCCAACGTTGTTTTTTTCTTCTTCTCATTTTTCAGTGAATGAATGCTGAAATAATAAAAATAGCCAAGTAAATTTTTAAGCAGCTAATTTTACCAAGCTTATATATGTGGATGCAAAGCCATTGTACTGCATGTTGGCAACCGACATCAATAAATTCTTGCTTTTTGCCACATATTTTTATATTTTTAGTGATTTTCTCATTAATGATTGGTATTTTAATATGGTTTTCATATCGATGGAAGACAGACATTTTTCAACAAGCCTTACGGTGGTATTAATTTTGTTATCACAATTAGCATCACCATCAATCCTTATTATGACAATAACAACGTGAATTCCTTCTCTGAGAAGAAGAGACAATTTGATTTGATTAAACATGACCCATTTCAAAGTCCAGTTACAATTTCAGCATCATAATTACATTATCACTTGTCCATTTTACATTTTCTTGGTCCCTAGCACAATAACTGGCTAACAGCGGCCCAGAATATCATGTCAAGTACAATTTGCTTGCTTTTTTTGGAAAAATGCAGGATGTACAATGGTACTAAGCTCCTTTTCAATCCTCAGAAGTATGATAAATGCTAGCATTCTGCTTATATCCTTACGTCCCTTTCATCAGATATTTTGTTCTCCTCGATTCTAGAGATAACTTGATGTTCTTGTTTTGCATGTGTACCTTTTAAAATGCTTAACTGATTGTTTGCACTTCTGTTTAAATTATTCCCAGTTGCCTGCCTGAAGGGGGAGCAGGCAGTGCGCAGGCCGTGGTGGGCACCATCATGCCTATCAGTGGTGTTTGCGAGGGCAGCCAAACGGAACCGGCAATCCCGAGTTGTCTCCCTGAAGCTTGAACCTTAACAGCTTTGCCATCAGATGCTTCCCCAGCATTCGCGCTGAGCTACTACCTGGCTGTGCCGACTTTGTCGGAAAGATGCAGCACACTGTACCTTAGAAGCCCTCGATGGTCTATAGAGTTGCTTCAGATGTAGAAGCATCAGTGTTATGCTGTGTGAGTAAGTGTAACCTGTGTATTTCTTGAAATTTTTCTTTTTATATATAGGGTTGAGAATTTGAGTTTGTAACGTGGTGTAGACAAGAAGAAGCCAAGAACAAACATATATTGTGCAGGTGGTGGTTGTTCACAGTCGTTTTTTTGTTCTCTCACTTGAAGTTGTCCTATATCTTTTATCTGCCCTGTCGCTCCTGGTGATTCTAGTTGTATCTGCCTTGGAAAAAGAAAATACTGATCATACAAACACATGATGTTGGTGAAATGGACCAGACTCTTCAGCACCAGATAAATCAAGATTTCTGAGCGCTGAAACATTGAGATATCTGTCTCCAATTTGGACTGTCCCATCATTAGCCAGATTTATAATTTGATAGTTGAGAGTACACGAATTTCGCAAGGAGCAATCAAATAACTTTGGAGCTGAGAAATCTCCACGTTCTAAATAGAAATTTAACCGAAATGCTCCGGCTAAGGCCTAAAATTGTAGTGAATTAGATGCTGAATGCGGGTCTAGTCAGGAGAGGCGAGGATGATATTTTTTTGTTAGGTGAACTGCCACGCGTTTTACACTGAACAAAAAGGTCATAACACGAGGATGTGCATTATCTCATGGGGGAAAGAATTATTATCCTACATCTTTGTAACCTCTCTTTGTTGCTTATCTTGTAAATAAACTAAGCAAAAAGCGATCATGATCAAAGCGCATGAAGAAATTCTACTCTTGAGATGTAGGTAGGTACTATCTCCATTGTATGTATCTCTTTTGGCTCTTCAAACTGTGAGTAACTTTCATTTCTTTCTTTTGGGCTCTTTGGCTCCTTAAAAGCAATGCTGGAATATTCTATAACTGTTTCACAAAGCTCGAATCAAACGTTTCCACTGATCGAAGCTTCCAGCTCAGTTGTTCGGCCACACCACAGGAAAAATGAGGTTAGACAAACTTTTTTTAAAAAAGAAACTTCTGTGAAAAAAAATACAACAAATTCGTTCGCGTTTGCAAAAAAGGGGCAAGGATAAGTGAAATTCACATGCTCTCACGTTGACATTTAGGCCTTGTTCTTTTCAGCGTCACGTACTGTTTCATATTACTTTAGCAAATTTTGTTATTTTTATATAGCCTATATGTTGTGATAATTTGTAACAATTTTTTCATGTCTTTTAGTAGTTCGTACTCTCAAATTTGCTACAGTAACACGCCAAAGCAACGATACTCTAAAAATAACAAGGCTTAAAAAGATATCCTTTGAGTTTCATACCGTCAGCAAAGCCCCATGCGGCCACGAGGTCATGGCCCGGACACCAGTATAAAACCGCCATATGTAGCAGTGGAATTTGGCTTAATTTCTTTGAGTGGAAAAAATCTGCTTCTAGTTATAATATAAAAAGTTTGGAGCTCTTTAAAAATAGTTTGAAAACTAAAATATATTTAAAAATAATTTAAAGTTTTCTAATAAAAACCACAAAACAAAATTTTACAACATATATACTGTACAATTTTTTTTCAACCTATAGCTTAAATATATTAAAATATTTCTAGAGATCTTTGAGAAAAGCACAAAAAAACCCCATAAAGAAATGGTTACAAAATGTTACAAAGTATAGTCCGTATAAAAATAACAAATATTAAACTCTAAAATAAATTCCAAATTAAGTTGAAAACAACGAAATCATAGAGCATCTGCAGCCACTTATCTAAATTTTTCTTCTAAAGCGCTACTCACTACCCCTTTATCTATCTCTATAATTTTTCCATACTTTATATTACATTTTTTTAAAGAAAAGTTCCCTTTGTCAGCTATGTTGTCTACTGTTGCAATGAATATTTGGGTCATGTCAGTGCTAGAATAGTTGTAGCAGCGTTAGAGCATCCAAAGGAAAAAAATTACTACCTCCATTTTTTTTATTTGACGTCTTTGACTTTTTGACACGCCTTTGACCATTCGTCTTATTCAAAAATTTGTGCAAAGATGTAAAAAAATAAGACATATTTAAAGTACCTCTATTGATAAAACAAATCACAACAAAGACATATTTAAAGTACCTCTATTGATAAAACAAATCACAACAAAATAAATGATATTTACAAAAATAATTTGAATAAGACGAATGGTCAAAGACGTAACAAAAAGTCAAAGGCATCAAATAAAAAAACAGAGGGAGTATAAAATAAAATGCGTAGGGATAGAGTGTACTTAGTAGTAAAGAAATTTTTTAGAATGCAATACGTAGTAGTGTAAAGTGTGCATTGGGCCTTGTTCTTTTCAGCGTATCGTTGCGTTTGCGTAATACTGTAGTAAATTTGAGAGCCCTCGAAAAGAGGTCTAAAAATTATTAAAAAATAATTTAAAAATAGTTTTAGAATCTTTGAAAGTACTATTAAAAGCCACGAAAAAATCGTTACGAATTATCACGACATATAGGCTATGTAAAAATAACAAAATTTGCTACAGTAATACGCAACGGCAGGATACACCGAAAAGAACAAGGCCTGAGTAGCTCAGCTCAAGTGGAGATGCCACCCGCGACCGCTTCCGTTACCGCTCACCGGCAGCTGCCAGTCACCGCCTTGCTGGTGAGCTGGACTCCCACCGTTTCCATTTCACAAGAACAAATCTCGTCTTTGCTTCGACCTCGTCGTCGTCAAAGGCGGACGGCGGACGGCGGACGGCGGAGGCGGAGACCCTACCCCCCTTGCCTCCGGCGACTGGCTCGCCGGTGGCCGCGGATTCTCCTTCCTCTGCACGATCAGCTCGTCGCCGCGCCGAGGTGAGCAAGCTCTTTGGCCCGTGGTGTTTCCAGGCGCTGCTGGATGCTGGCCGGCTCGAGCTTGATGGGGGAAGCGCGAGCCGGCGAGGTTTCTGTCGATGGTGGGCGCGAGCGCCTATGGGCTATGAGCTGCTTTTGTGCGGGCTCTGGGGTATTTTTAGGGAGAAAAATTCCGGTTTTAGGAGGAATTAATCTGCCTTTCGATCTTGAGGGTTTGTTTAAATGGAATGGAGGGGAATTTTGTCCATTTCTGCAGTTTTTAGCTCGAATCCATGAGCTCAGTGCAGAAATCCGGTGATTTGTGTACGGAGCTGGTCAGCTAGTTGAGGATAGCGTGGGATAGGTTTTCTTTCCATTTTGCACGCTAACTAATGCTTAAGTTGGTAAGTTTTATGCAGGCGATTGATGGATTGCATTGCTTGTTGCAGGTTTGGTTAGGTTTTGATTTGATGGGAACCTCGTCGGGTGCGAATTTCCATCAGCCGCCGCCGCAGGGAATGCCACCCCCTCGCCATAATGGTCGCGTGCCAGGCCTGGAGACGTCCCTCTCTCTTGCCTCGTCGGAGCAGGTTGGTTCACCGGACATGCAGGAGCCGCTGTCAAATTCTGATCCAGGCCATGACTCTGCCACTGAGAGCGCTAGTTCCCGTGAGACCTGGCCTATTGAGCCAAGCAAGAGCAGTGGCCAAGCTGCTGCAGCAGCTGTGAAATTAGCGGACAAGGAGAAGGTGGTTGCTGCCATTAGTGTATCTGATCTCCAAGCTATTCGTAGGATCCCAAGTGCTGGTAGGATGACTCTCAGGGAGGTTGCCCGCGACAGGGTTGACCTGGTTGCTGACAAAATGAAGACTATGCCAGAGGAGCTCTTGGAAGAAATCAAGACCGAGCTTCGGTCGATTCTTGAAGGAACTGGTGGTTCACACCACATTGAAGAGTTTTTGTACCTTCAGAAGCTCATCCAAGGTAGGGTTGATTTGACACCGACAATGCTTTCATTGGCGCACCATGTACAGCTGGAGATCCTCGTCGCCATCAAGACTGGAATCCAGGCATTTTTGCATCCAAGTGTTAACATACCCCAGAACCGTCTTGCGGAGGTTTTCTTGTACAAGAGGTGCCGGAACATTGCTTGCCAGAGTCTGCTCCCAGCAGAGGAGTGTAGGTGCAATGTATGTGGCGATAGGAATGGCTTTTGCAACTTGTGCATGTGTGTGATCTGCAATAAGTTTGATTTTGAAGTCAATACATGCCGCTGGATTGGGTGTGATGTCTGCTCACACTGGACACACACCGATTGTGCTATTCGTGATAGACAGATTGGAACTGGACAGACAATTAAGAACGGAATTGGCAGTGCAGAGATGCTTTTTCGGTGCCAGGCCTGCCAAAGGACATCTGAGTTGCTTGGGTGGGTTAGGGATGTTTTCCAGCAATGTGCTCCTGGATGGGACAGGGATGCCTTGTTGCGAGAACTTGACTATGTTTGCAAGATATTCCGTTTAAGTGATGACACAAAAGGGAGGAAATTATTCAGGAAATGTGCTGACCTGATTGAAAGATTGAGGAGTGCTCCTGCTGAATCCATGAGTCCTAGAGTGCTGCTGCAGGCACTCCAAGGTACATGAACTCTGTTAACTAGACCATACTTTTACTTGGCTTGCCATTTGCTTATACATAGGTAGCTTTTGGTTCTGTTTTCATGTTTGCACATCTTATTATGGTTAGTCACATCTTATTATGCTTAGTCACTCCGGACGTCTTCGTGACTATGACTGTGCTAGGTATTATTTTTTTTAAAAAAAAATGTGAATAACATAAAAAAATTACTTGTTTGGATACATCTTCTAAATGAACTCCTTTTGTTATATCACACACAAACCCATATTTTGATCTTTGCATGATTTATCTTCGTCTAGCTGTTCTCGTTAGGGATTAGAATAGTCCGTTTTCCACTTTGTGCTGTAGATGGATCATTGATGCACTGCAGGCTTCCTTGCACACATCTCTTTGATAGTCATAGGATTGGCAAAAAATGTGGCTCAATCCTCTGCAGTTCCTCTTGTACGCAGTGTTGTGTACGTCAAAGTCACTACAATAGTCTGCCTTCCCACAAAGTTGTAGCAAAATGGTTCTTTGAGTATACTTGTGAAGCTGCAGTTATTCCACCATCATGAACTCCCAGGGCATGTGGTAATCGTCTTAAAAGCATGTTAATACACACGTACTCTTTTCTGTGCTGCTTAACACGCAAGGCTGGTTGGTATGGTGTCTAGTGCTATCCAACTCATATAATCTCATTGGCACCTCTGTTGCTCGTCCATTATCTAAAGCAGTTATATTTTTAAAATATGCTGCATGTTACTCTAGAAATAGTAATTTCCATTGGAACCAGTATCACCCGTAATTTCTCAATCCATATAAAATGGAGGAAACTTTTGTGTTATGTTGTTACATTCGTTATTATTCCAAAGTGGAAGCAATTGAAATTTATTCATCTTGCAACCAGTGTCTTCTGATTGTTTTTTAGGCATGCTCTTTTTGTTAGTGACATTAGCAAAGTTCTACAATCAGTTTTTTTGGTTGATTTCCATGATGCTGTGACGTTAGAATCTGTTTTTTTGGGTGATTTCCATGATGCTGCGACGTTAGCCTCCTTTGATCATTTATTTGCCACACCTCGATTTCTGCCTATGCCCCCATTGCTAAACACCTCGACAGTCCAGAATCATACGCCATTTTGTAATCTTGGGTGTTGTAAGGCATGGTTTTGAGGTAGAGGCCTTCCTACTGCCCTTTGCTAGTGATTGCAGCCAATTTGAATAACTTGTTTATGTTATCTGTATGTTTTGCATTTGTTTTTGTTCCTACACGAAATGTGCCCAGTTAAGTTGTTAGCGACCTTAAGATCTGCAATGTAGCATGGAAAGTAAGTCAACAAATTGCATTCGATGGCCGAGAAAGTATCTGTGAGTAGAAAGCTTCGTGGAAAGCGTCAATTTTTACTGAATACATCTGCACTTTGTCTTATGTTTGTATTTGTTGATTGGCAATTCTGAACTGTTACACTGACTTGTATATTTCCCTTCCCAGAGCTCGAGCTGGATTCCCCAAAGATCACTGAAACCGAAGAGTTGGGGCGCCTGATCACTCCCCAGGAAGCCTGCAACCGAATCGCCGAGGTTGTCCAAGAGGCGGTCCGAAAGATGGAGATTGTGGCCGACGAGAAAATGCGGATGCTCAAGAAGGCTCGCCTCGCCGTGGAGGCCTGCGACCACGAGCTGGATGAGAAGGCGAGGCAGGTCCAGGAGCTGAAGGCGGAGCGGCTGCGCAGCAAGCAGCAGGTGGAGGAGCTGGAGAGCATGGTGCGGCTGAAGCAGGCGGAGGTGGAGATGTTCCAGCTCAAGGCGAGCGAGGCCCGGCAGGAGGCCGAGCAGCTGAAGAGCATCGCGCTGGCCAAGTCGGAGAGGGCGGAGCAGGACTACGCCAGCCTGTACCTGAAGCGCCGCCTGGAGGAGGCCGAGGCGGAGAAGCAGTACATCTTCGAGAAGATCAAGCTGCAGGAGAGCCGCCCACCCCCACACCCGCCGACGCCTCCCCCGCAGCCGAGCAGCAGCAGCGCCGCCGCCGCCGCCGCCGCCGACCCCTCCCAGATGATGATGCTGTCCAAGATCCATGACCTGCTCAAGAACGTCCGCAGCATGCCCTCCGGCAAGCCGGACGGCCAGCCGCCGAAATGACATCGGCAGCCACTGCCAGTCTCTGCACCGTAGAGTGGAATTTAGAAGCGTCATGCTGTTAATGTCACTTAGCTGTTGCTCCTCCTAATCACCTCACCATACATAAAACCCTTGTGACTGAACACAGTTCTCTTAGGTATACCGAGCTGGAATCGCTGTGTCACCGTCAGTTCTTGCAATGTCATGGGCCTTCTGATTCATTATTAATCAGATGGGAGAAAAGAAGACGTCCACAGCAAACCAAAGCATGCAGGAACGCCTTGTGCGTGTGGGCATCGCCTTGGACGATGCCGGTGCCGGACGTCCGTGCATCACGGCCGATCGACGGCGGAAACCCCCGGAGTGCACGTCACGCACGCCCTTAGATAGGGCATAGATAGTACTCCCTCTTCTTTTTTTTTTTCGCTTTGACTTTTGGATATGTTTTTGACCATTCGTTTTATTCAAAAAATTAGTGCAAACATGCACAAAAAAAATTCATACTTACATGCAAAAAACATTTTTTTCAGATTAAAGTTTCAGCAACTTTAAACTGAAACAAACAAAGACTACGTATCTTTATGGATAATTTCCTTACGTATAAATTTTCTAGATTAGAGATAACACGTATATAATAGTATGACGGGATTGCTATTTGGCAGGCGCCTGCAATTTGAGCTTTTGTGCAGGCGCCTGCCCTTTCAAACAGCAGCACTAGTTATTGCACGTTGAACTAGCAGCGTCAAACATTTTGACACCATCTTCGTTGAACTGGCGGCGACAAATAAATCGGGGCGGAGGGAGTAGTTTTTTTATGGGGTTTTAAATAGTTTGTCTTAGAATTACTTAACAAAATTATAATTTTTAAATAGTTTGCCTTAGAATTACTTAACTAAATTTTTTTAAAAATTTAACCTCCAAAACCTAATTCAAAGGATCACATTTTTTTTTCAAATTAAAATTTTCAGCATTTTAAAACTGAAACAAACAAAGCCTACATGCCTTTCTGGATAGCTTCCTTACATATAAATTTTCTAGATTAGAGATAGCACGTATATAATAGTATGAATATGTACCTTATAATCTGTTAAAGTCTGAATACTCTTATAAATTATAGAGTTAGTGTTTACATGTTCTTTCATCTATGCAAGAAAAATGCTTGGTTCCATATAGCTACCTGACTCTGGCCGGTTGGCAACATCGGAGATTCACTAAGAATATTACCTAAAAAAAATTCGGCTAAAGCAAATTGAGTAGGGGTGAACAAGTCAACGAAACAAGTAGCACTCCGTTTACCGGCGAATGCAAGCTGGCATTGGCAGCGGCGAGCCTGGTCAACCCTGACAGCCACGCTAAGCAGGCGGCGCGCGAATCTCGAGGACGATCCGACGGCCCAGATCCCCCTAGCCACCGCACGCGCTCCACGCCACTTCTTTCTATAAAAAGCCCCCTTCTTCGCGTGTCCGAAGCTCGCAAGCTGCGCGACTCCCGTAACTTCGTCTTCCGCTCGCCGGTCGCCGCCGCCTCCACGCCGGAATCCTCGCCGGAGACCGACCCGCGCGTCGCGGAGATGGTAAGCGGATCCGGGCCTCCCCGCGTGCATCGAGGGGCGAAGAGTTTTTCCCCTTTCTTGGCGGCCGATTCGCTGGGGGGTTGGATCCCGAATCCCCGATCCGGCCGCGATCTGCGCGGGGGATCTCGCCTCTCGCCGCTGTCCCCTCGTGTTCTTGGTTCCGTGTGGGCGGGGTTGGTCTCGTGCGGTTTGGATCTAGGGGCCGCCCGGAATGGGGATTTGTTCCTGGGGTGGTTTGACTTTTGGTGATGGAGGGGCGGTCGGGGGGGTGATCGAATTCAGCAGCTGTCTTGATTCTTGATGGTGATTGGGGGAAAAGACATGCATTTGCTGTACCTCGATTCTGCCATAGATAAGACTTTGCTGGTGATTTCTCTCCCTTGGACATGTTGCCTGTAGGGTTGATAGACATTCCTCTTTAACTGCAATAGTAATGGTGCTTATTGGGAAAGGAAAAAATGTTTTTTTCAAAAAAAGATTTGGAATCAAGAGAATGGTGGGAGAGATCGGTGGTTCCTTGATTCTTTGCAAGGTCTTAGGCCTCTCTTTTTTTTTTTGGTAAACTGCATAATTGCTTATAGCTCGCACTGATATGTATAGGTGTTACATACTTGCATGGTGACCATTGCTGCATCAAGAAAGAAGTGGATGACGCCACGTAGTCCTATTGATTATATCTGCTTCTGCATCCTATAAAGCTGCTAAATCTGCCAAGAGAATCCAGACCCCAGATTTTGGTCATATTGGTAGTTGTAGCCCTGAACCCTGCCTGGCAAGCAACCACGTATCTGTACGCTTTGCAGTGGTACCCTGTTACCCAGGTTCATGTAGAAGTTAAACTTGTCCACATTGTGATTTTTTCTTGTCCGCTGAAACCGCTGTAGCACGTGGAATAGCTACTGATCTACCATCCTGCTAAACATTGGTGGCTCAAAATTTGTGCTTTCGAGGGTAGATCATCTAGTGGTTAGGGAGTAGGAATTAGGGAACTCAACTGTTTTAGGAAAGGGATTGTTCCATTTCTTGCCCTGGACTGGACATGGCAGAGAGAAGAAAATACCTTGGACCATCCTGCATTTTTCTCACATAATACTGCTTTCGAGTGGGATAGAGGTCATTACCTTTTGTGATACGCAACTTGCAAGGATGTCCTTGATGGATCTAAATGAGGTAAGAATGATTATGATTAATTGTTAATAGTGTCTTTTTGTATGGGCAGACTACTTCTAGACGCTTTGCTGATAGGAAGACTGCCAAGTTCCAGAAGAACATCACCAAGAGGGGTTCAGTGCCTGAAACTACCGTGAAGAAGGGGAATGACTACCCTGTTGGACCAATAGTGCTTGGATTCTTCATCTTTGTGGTCATCGGATCATGTATGCCTTCTAACTTAATCTAAAACCTGTGCGTGCGATCCTTTAGATGCACACCTGCATAACATATTATTATCAGCCATTGCACTTTCACCTGCATAACATTGATACCCGATAGTGGTTGAGTTGCTCTAGGTGACTAAGTGGTGTCTTGCTTGTTTATTGCCAGTGCTTATTATGTCTCTTGAGAATTCTGCTCATGTACATTTTATGGGTAATTTGGTGGTTAAAATGTTTCTTGACTAGTCATTTTATCTTGAATTCTAGCATATTGCAGCATTATGGCTAATCTACCGACAGAGGTTCAACATAACTAAGGTTGTATAGGATAGCAACCAACAAATTACACTGCATAGTGCGCATGTATAACATGATTTCGCTGAACCTCTGTCATGCATGAAGCCTGTAGTTTGTTTACTTCTATGTTTGTTAGTAGGATGAACTGTTTTTTTTAATATGGTTTGCAGTAAACTGGTATTCTGAACAGAAAGAGCTTTGGAGATACTTTGCCTCTGCTTGTAAGTTGTAACTCACCACATCTCTTCTGTCTCTGCAGCTTTGTTTCAGATAATCAGGACAGCAACTAGCGGTGGGATGTCTTAATTATCAATCTGATTTCAGAGATTTGTCAAACATGGAGGCAATAGCGGCTAAACAAATTTGATGTTGTATTGATGTCATAGTTCTCTGTATGAACTCTTCTGAAGTACCGTGTCTAAGATAATGTTTTAAGGGTTGTCACTTGTAAACATAGTTACCTGCCTTATAAATGTTAAATTGATTGATATATTCGTAACTGGTCGCCAGTTTCTATCTACATTTGCCTCTTGAAAAAGTATTTTGATTGTTTCGCGTTCGACATCAATGATGCGGCTTTGTTGTAACATTGCACGCATCAATCAACTCTGTTAACCAATATGGCAGAGGGCAGCGCCTGTGCTTGCTCGCCTATGAGCTGCTCCATGACATGGTCCACCTCACCGGCTGCAATACTCTAGCCCGTTGAGATGTACAGACTCGTGTGGCCATGTAGATCGGGGTGTAAATGGTCCCCTTGAGATGTACTGACCCGTGTGGCCATGCGGGTAGGGGTGTAAATGTTTTGGATATTTCAAGCCGGACCGACCAGATTTGGTTTCGGATAGGATCGGCCTGGACATTTTTGGATTCTGTTTCGGTACTGGATATGTTGATTCGGATACGGTATCGAATACGGGGACGGAATTTTAATGAATTAGGTTTCTACTAACTAAAACTACGAAGTCATAGTTGTTCGACCGTGGAATTTTTTTGTTTCGGTATCTCTGGAATATGAGTGTGTGACTTGTTAGAGGGCTTGTTCTCTCTATCAAGATGATTGTAATTTGTCGGATATTATTTATCCTAGTATCTGGAACACGAAATGGATAGAGTGGATCAAGAAAAAAATGGAACTATGATTCATACTCACTATTCAGACCTCGTTTAATACCGTCGGATTGGCTAATTTTGCAGATATCCGGCCCGAATATATACCGGATATCCGGACACCCGTGCACTGGTGCGAGGCCCAAGGCCCAACTGGCCAAGCCCAGCAAGCAACCGGCCACCAACAACTTACCAATGCATTATGCAACATCCAACCCAAGCCTCCACCGCCCTCGGCCCTCACATCTTCCCCATCCCAGCCGCCGCCGCCTTCCTTTCCTTCTTCCTTGTTCCTCAGCCGCCCACCACACCACTGGCCGCTGCCGGCGCCGCCCGACGCCTCCCGTCGCCGGCCGGCCACCGACACCGCCGACCCGCGCCACCTTGCAAGGATGTCCTCCAGGCGCTGTTTCCGCATGATACGAATGCTCATGGATGAAAAGAAGGCGAGGCAGGTCCGGGAGGTGAAGGCGGAGCGGCTGCGCAAGAAGGAGGAGGTGGAGGAGCTGGAGAGCATGGTGCGGCTGAAGCAGGCGGAGTCGGACATGTTCCGGACCAAGGCGGTCGAGACCTGGGCGGAGGCCAGGCGGCTGAAGTGCATCATCGCGCAGGCCAAGACGGAGAAGCCGGAGCAGGACTTCGTGAGCCTGTACCTGAAGCGCCGCCTCGAGAAGGTCGAGGCGGAGAAGCAGCGCAGCCTCGAGAAGATCGAAGAGGCGGAGAAGCTGCGGAGCAATCCCAAGTTCCACGACATGTTCAAGTCCTCGAGCCCATCCCCGAAGCGCCGCCTCAAGAAGGCCGAGGCGGAGAAGCAGCGCAGCCTCGAGAAGATCGAAGGGGCGGAGAATCCGCGGAACAATCCCAAGATCCACGACATGTTCAAGCCCTCGAGCCCGTCCCCGAAGCGCCGCCCCGAGAAGGCCGAGGCGGAGAAGCAGCGCAGCCTCGAGAAGATCGAAGAGGCGGAGAAGCCGCGGAACAATCCCAACTTCGACATGTTCAAGGCCAAGGTCGAAGAGGTGGCGAAGCAGTGGGTCTTACAGAAGAAGCGCGCCGCCGCCAGGTCCAAGTTGAGCTACGTGCTGAAGAACGCGAGCCCGCCCCTGAATCAAAGCCTTGCCGCAAGTCGCCCTCCCGACATTGGGGAGTCTCTGCACCGTAGGGTGGAACTAGAGGCGGAGATGCCGCGGAACTATCCCGAGTTCCGCGACATGTTGAAGGCCAGGAACGAAGAGGCGGAGAAGCGCCGCCGTGAGCTTCTCGAGGCGGCGAAGCAGTGGCTCTGAGGAGGAGAAAGAGAAGGCCAAGCTGCGGAAGAACGCGGCAAGCCTCCCTCCCGACATTGGGGAGCTTGTGCTACGTGTCATCGAGATATAACACTGCAAGTCTCTGCACTGTAGAGTGGAACTAGAAGCGTCATGCTGTCACTGTCACTTAGCTGTTGCTCCTCCTCCTGATTGTTAGCAAATAAATCCTGTGCTTAATCGTGCACGATCTCACGGCTGTGTGTAGGCCGCGCGTGCGTTGTTCGTTGGCATTCACTGTTTCATTAATTCGGTTGTAATCACTGGCAAATAATATAAATGGGGTTAGCAGCACCAACTGTCTCCCAGAGCAGTACTGATCTATAGCTAATGATGCTAGTATGCCTGGCTAGCTGAAATGCGAAAGATTGTTTCCTTCATCAGTCAAAATCCGAAACCTAGAGCTGCTAGTGTGGATCAAAGTTCTGCATATATTTATTTCTGATTCAACATGAAGCCTACTAAAGATAATGGAAGCTCGGCAGCATCAACAAGCATCAAAAGTTTGCAGTATTTTTTTATTTAACTAATAATCCTATTGGTTAAATAAGTGAAGCAAAACAACGATCTTATTGGAAATAATTGAAGCTCAGCCGCATGAACAAGCAGCAGCAAAGTTTTGCTTGTCCAGTAGCAATTTAGCAGGGTCAGCATCACAACTGAGCTGAGCTCTCTCGAAGAACCAAGATGCGGCCGGGCAGAGCAGTTAGCGCCTGACAGGCTCGTGTTAGGTGGTAATCACTTGTCTTATCTCACAAACACCCATGGAAGTAGTACATGTTAACATTAACTTTATTAATAAGCAATAACCTGCGGCCGATCTCATCTCCACAGACTGACCGGCCTTGATCTCGTCGTGTTGTGCAGGACGCTACCTGTTACTCATTCATTCACTACCAGCCGAGCGTCACTTTCGACATCAATCATGCGGCTTTCTTGTAACATTGCACGCATCAATCAACTGTGCTTGCTCGCCGCCCGGTGCCATGTACGCCTGTTGTTGCTCCTACGAGCTCCTCCACAGCATGGTCCACCTCACCCGTGTGACCACGTGGATTCGTAGTGGTGGAATAGTTTCATCTTGTTAGTCTAAAGAGATCCGTACTAGCATATAATGCCAGTTAGACCTAGACATAGCATCCGGGTTAACCCTTCTAAAATTAGTGAGGCCGAAAACCTAAGAGTAGCGGTATGCATGTGTGGGTGTGTGGGTCAATCTTGCAGGTGAGCTGGACTGTACGCGAATTTGGGCCAGGGTGTTACACCGGCCGCGTGGAAGGCTCGCCAGAAAGCAGTGGAGGAGGAAGGATACACAACATGGAGGACAAGACAAAGACATAAGGTTTTTCCCAAGTCAGCACGGGCTCGTCGTAAGGACGCAAGCTGGGATCTCCATCGCCAATAGCATAGTGGGGGTGGGCCTTCGACATAGGGATGGTCGCCGGTTACACTGGGGTATGGATCCGATTTTCACCTCCTTCTTCAGGGTGAGCAAGTGCAACTAGATCTAAGCTATGTGGTAGGCACCAATAGAGTAATGTTGGGAAGCTCCATTCGACATCACTAGAGAGGGTCGCTGTGCCAAGAGGGTGTCACTTAGCTGTTGCTCCTCCTCCTCCTGATTGTTAGCAAATAAATCCTATGCTTAATCATGCACGATCTCACGGCTGTGTGTAGGCCGCGCATGCGTTGTTCGTTGGCATTCACTGTTTCATTAATTCATTTCTAATCACTGGCAAATAATATAAATGTGGTTAGCAGCACCAACTGTCTCCCAGAGCAGTACTGATCTATAGCTAATGATGCTAGTATGCCTGGCTAGCTGAAATGCGAAAGATTGTTTCCTTGATCAGTCAAAATCCGAAACCTAGAGCTGCTACTGTGGATCAAAGTTCTGCATATATTTATTTCTGATTCAACATGAAGCCTACTAAAAATAATGGAAGCTCGGCAGCATCAACAAGCATCAAAAGTTTGCAGTATTTTTTTATTTATCTAATAATCCTATTGGAAATAAGTGAAGCTCAACAACAAGACCAAGCAGTTCTGCTTCTTCTTTTTATTGGATCCAACAGATAATTCTTTTTTGGAAATAATTGAAGCTCGGCAGCATGAACAAGGAGCAAAAAATTGCTATATTTTTTGGATCCAACGAATGATCTTACTGGAAATAATTGAAGCTCAGCCGCATGAACAAGCAGCACCAAAGTTTTGTTTGCCCAGTAGCAATTTAGCAGGGTCAGCATCAGAACTGAGCTGAGCTCTCTCCCTCCAAAAAAACATTATTAATAAGCTGCGGCCGATCTCACAAACACCCAAGGAACTGCTACATGCTAACATTAACATTATTAATAAGCTGCGGCCGATCTCATCTCCATGTCAAAACTTAGCCATATATTTTTTTGGGCGTGACTACTCATTAGTCTAAAAAATGGTGGAAATTTTAGTGGACATCTTTTACATTACTCAGTAACTAAATCTACATATAATTCAATGTTGTAAAAAAGGCTAAGCGCACACTGCACTCGAGACACAAAAAAGATCAATTCCCATTGGCAAGAGCTGCAGCCTGTGGGGAGAAGGTGGCTTATGGTGTGCAGCAGGAACTGGTAGGCGGATCCCAGGATCTCTCGAGGCGGAGAACGAATGAAGAGGCAGGAGGAGAGGGAGGCGACATCAATAGGGTGGTCGAGGACAAGACCGATGCTTCGCCTCCATCTGCTTATGCGGCGTGGGCCGTGGCGGTCATCACCGGCGCAGCTGGGCGTGGGGGATGCAACGCCTTGGGCAGAGAGCGGAGCAGGTAGGGCACCAAAACCATAGTCATCTTGTTGTGGCACGAAACATAAAATGGATTGATGGAGAAAGCATAGGACCAACCAAGCAAGAGGAAGGGGCAACGACGACGAGAAGATGAGTAGGAGACGGGGCGGCGCACGGCGGAGGAACAGAAGGGAAGGTGAAGCGAGGAGAGGCCGAAGATGGGCGGGGATAGCCAGCACCGAGGGATACTGACAGGGGCGGCGTTGGCTGGCTAGATTGGGGAGGAACGACGGACCAACGATAAGGAGCAGCGTTGGTGAGACGGATCATGCAGGAGTACATGGCGCTATGGCGAGAAAGAGAAAGAGGACGAATAGAAGGGGCGCGGGGATGGAGGGCCTGCGTCTCACATGTTGGATTAGGGTTTGTGGGCGGAGTTGTTTGGGGCGGGATGACGGCGGGTTGTGACCGATAAAATCGAGGGGTCTAAAGGAGAAACCAAGCAGCGAGAAAACCAAGATGCCCCGAAGCTTGAAGGGCATGGATGTGAATTACGAAAGCCATAGTGTTTTTTTGCACTCGTGTTTGGTTGACTCATGGACGACCAGATCGGCTAAGGGCTAGCAATCGGACGTTTGCTGTCTTTTGGACGACGTGGCTCAATTAGGGCGCAACGGACACGTGTTAGTACTTAGTAGCATGTTCACCTGCTCGCGTGTTGTAAGATAACTAGCAAAGTAAGCGGGCCCATGGCCCGCCGGTTCAGAGATCGGTTACGCTAGCCATCACCTGGTAATGCATTTCTATATGCCATGGCAATTAAACAAAACAGGCATACAATATAATTTGTACGGCACATGTGACACATCTCAAAACGTTTACTGCAAGATATAATTTGGATGAGAGAAGTATCTTAAACATATCGATGCAATTACACTTTTTTTGCAATGAGATACATATATCAACGTGGCATATATTAGATTGCAAACAGTGACTCTGAATACAGATCCATCCCTTAAGCATTTCCCTCCTGCCCAAAAACGGTTAGACTGATGAGAAATGCACCTACCCATCAAAGCTGGCGGGAAACATCATAGTAACTAATGGATTTAGTTGCTTCCTCTCCTCTGCTAGAAAAGAAAAAATATAAGCCATACTGTAAATACATTTAATGTTAAAACAAATCGCAACAAAATAAATAATGGTAGCATGTTAAATCATGGTTAAAAATTATAGTAAATATATTTTTGGGGATGCAGAGCCAGCTATTAAAAAGTTTTTTGAGATCAATTGTAAACATATATAATATGAAATTTAACATATATAATAGTGTCCTATTATATATAAAAAGTTAACATATATAATAGATTTACAAAAAGTTAAATTTAACTAATATAAAAATTTAACATATATAATAGCGTCCTATTAAAAAGTTTAACAAAAGTTTTTCAGCATGGTAAATGCACGACATGTTTTTTTAGTACCAACCACATTTAACCAGTTGCGATTATGAGAAAGAATGAACACCATATTGATTCAAGAAGCACCATTCTTATTGAAAGAATAGAGAAGTGACGGATGCTTGAAACAAACACTAAGCACCTATTCACCACAATTGCAACATGTTCGATGAAATTAGGGCACATTGAATTCTTGTAAGGCAAGCTCTAAGGAGAAATAGTAGAAAACATGGCTGATAGGGGAAGTTCTTAATATATTGAAAACCTCCCTGTTAACTTTTTTTTGTTTTTTGAACATTTATTGTAGAAAACATCATATGTATATGCAATTATAGACGGTCAGCGAAAGCTGACAGAACCCAGTATTTGTTTAGAGGACATAATAGAGCATGTTAGACCTTTTTTGGCCCTAATATGCATACAATACATGGGCGACGTTTCTTTAATATAAATATCATCTAGTATTTGTACTTTAATGGATTGCACTATTTTATCCACGCTATGCAATATATAAGAATAAACTCATACATGGTTACAAATAGGTTACACCATCTACCTAAACAAAAGATAATACTCACAACAAAATTATAAAAGGATATGGTCATCATCAATAGCTGGCTCTGCATCCCCCATAATTGGAAGGTCAAGAAGTCATGAGAAGAATAGTACTTTACAATCCTGCAATAAAGGATAAGAATAAAATATACTACATGTCAATATTGAACCTAATTAATTACTGAACATTAGCAAGAGAAAATCTGTAAATCTGCCATACATATATATGTACTTTCAGTTTCAATTTAGTACAGTGCAATAAAAATGTCTTCTGCCACAAAATGTCGTGTGTCACAAATGAAATTGTTGACTCAGGCCTTTTGTCTAGCTAGCATATAAAACTAAAACCCTATCAATCCCACATCGACCAGGTAGGAAAGTGCATCATGTATTCATGTAAAATAAGCACATAAAAGTAAGAAGCAGACATGGTAAAGCTGTCATATACAATCAAAAAGCTAGAAGCAGCCATGGATAAAAAACTGTAGCCTAGGATGCCATTAGCATAAAAAAAAATTGCATCACCAATGAACACCTTTAAATCGATTAAACCAAGAAGCGAAAGAACATAAGAAAATGCAAAACTATTGTAGCGCCTTGCTTCAGAACTAAACCAATTTTTTTCATGACTAATTCAGTAGCCAACACAACCATTTTTTTAATAGGCCAAAAACACTATAGCAAAAGGCATCAAAACAGTAAGTACTAAGTAGCCAAGCAATAACACTTATGTAACTATTAAGTTTAAAGATGCATCGGAAACCATCTCAAGCTAAATTGGAGCAATTTTAGCAAGACATGAACTGAATTGCTAAAGCTATTGCTATTAATCCATGAAAATTCAACATGTGAAAATACCATCAGGAGAAGATATTGCGTTTATATTGTTTTAAGTAGCTGCAACCAGAAGACCAGAAGAAGATATCATCACCATGTGAAAAGCTACAACTATGAGCAGAGCAAAAATCCTTTAGGTAAAGTAAACTCAGACAGCTATGGTATACAAAGCACCTGTTTCATTTTCTTTTTGTTGTCCTGGACCTTCTAGTAAGCCTGATTGTAATTATGGCCTACATCAATGATCTTAACCTGCGCAACAATCCAAACAAACTTTGATATAGAGAAAAGAAAGGCAAATGGCAGCTATGACATATGTATTTAAGCTAGCTTCAAACTGATTTAACTCATTTTAGAAGAGCTAAAAGAGCTAACTACCTTCGCAAATGCAGTACCTGTTGTGTTTGTCCACCTGCATTTGCTATTAGATGTCATCTCTCATTTTATAAAACAGATTTTTTTTCAAACAGGCGTTTATCTGTCATTGACTCATTGTAGATCTGCGGTTGATGCTAATACATAACTACCTTCCTGATCTCAAATAGCATAAGACAATGATATTATTCGGTACCATATCAGGCTAACAGAGTATAATATTTAGTGAGGAAACATGTACTATCATGACCTGCAAAACTCCTTGTGTCCTTCACACCAATTAACTAAAAACATAAAAAGCGCAGCTGCTCCTGGTGACGATTGACGAAACGGCATGCCACATCCAAATATAGGGAAGATTGACGGCGTTTCATGCAAGTAAAACAATGGTCCATTTTGCTACATATGGGAGAAATTTGGGCGTGAGAGCTGTTTTCTGACCATGTCAAACTTAAGGCTAGGAGAATCCACGGTGTGTCTATAGCGCTCTAAAGCGAATTGTATTGTACTAATTAAGGACAAAACAGCAAAAATATGAGTGTGATTGATAACATACCGAGCAAAACAATCGAAAGTGCCTGGGACCGTGCTCAACCAAATCGATGGAAAGCTTGCTCTTTGCCTGGGAGAGACGTTATGCTTCGATTGAACATTGCGCCCATCTCCTGGTAGAAAATCAAGAAGGCGCATATCAAGATATCTGTATATATTAACATCTCCCAGCCGAATCAAGAAGCGATGGAAAAGCAAAAGAAGAATATGCAGCCGGCGGAAGGATCCAAGAAGAAGGCACCTGAACCCGATGGGCGGAGAAGAGAACCGATCCAGTGTCGGCGGCGGCGATGAGAGCAGCCATAGATGGCGACAGCGAGGGAGGAGGCCGAGGGAGGAGGGTCGACGGCCTGCCCCGGGAGGAGCGGCGGCGGCCAGCCGTGAGAAGGCGCCGGCGGCGACATCGTCGAGGCAAGAGGGGATTGGGGAGAGGAACACAGGAGCAATAGCGGAGAGAGCGAGCCAGCGAGAGAAGATGCGGAGGGAGAGGGCGAAGAGATAAGGAGGGAGAGTGCGCGTGGCGACGTGGAGGTGGCTGGGCCACGAAAACCCACCGCTCACACTTGATCGTCGGAGCAGCAACGAACGGCGCCCCGATTTTTTGACGACGTGGCCGCGCGGGGAGGGGCGCGCGAGGGAAGCGTCGACGTGGACGCATGAGGAGCCGGCCTGTAAGGGGATTGTTATATAAAGTTGATGGATGCAACAAGCAACTGGATGTTACTTTTTAGATGTTACAAGTTCATTCAAAATAAAAAAAGAAAACAAGGTACACAAAAGACTACATATAAAATTAAAGGTATGTGTTAAAAATAGTATAAACTTTGTTATAATTAAATTGTGTACCTTGTAATATCAAACCATACGTAAATTCAATTATTTACTAATGTAAATACGTTAACAGTTAACTGAGATTTTATCTACTTTGGATGAGTAATAGGAAGTAGTTCCGATATTTTTCCACCGTAGCAATATGTTTATTTGAAAAGGGAAAAAAAATCGAAAAACAGTTAAAACGGATCGGAAAAACGATCGTACGCAGATGCGTGCAGAGCCGAACCGAATCTAGAATGGTCAGAATGGTCCAAACATGTAAATACAATCACAAGTTCATAACTCTGAAAAACAATATGCGTGATGATGGCATGGATGGCTCACTTGGCGAAGAGCACGTCCATGTCCTCCAAGCTCCGGCCCCTCGTCTCCGGCAGCCGCGCGTACACGAACGCGCACGCCGCCGCCGCCACGCCGGCGTACAGTAAGAAGCAGCCGGGCATGGTGATCGCGTCGGCGAGTGAGATGAACGTCATGCTCACCACCCCGCACGTCACCCGGTTCACCGCAATGGCGAGGCTCGCGCCCTGCGCGCGCAGCCGCAGCGGCATGATCTCCGCCGTGTACGTCGACGCGAGCGGCCCGAATCCGACGGAGAACGCCGCCACGAAGGCCATCACGGCCGACACGCACGCCGCCGCGCTCGCCGCCGACGTCGCGCCGCCGCCGCCGCAGAGGGTGAGCGCCAGAGCGGCGAGAGACACGGCGACTCCGCCGGTGCTGGCCAGCAGGAGCGGCCGCCGGCCGACGCGGTCGGAGAAGACGGTGGCCACGAGGATGAAGAACGTCTTGACCACGCCGACGGCGACGGTGGCGCCCAGGACGGCGGCGTTCGACGGCATGCCGGCCGCCCTGAACACCAGCGGGCTGTACAGCACGATGGCGTCGACGCCGGACGCCTGCTGGAAAAACTGGAGCCCGACGACGCAGCCGAGGATCCGCCGCACCGTCGCCGACCGCCGCACGAGAAGCTCTGTCCAGATTCCGCCGCCGGCGTCGTGCGGCGCCTCAACGGCGCGCGTGATCTCCTCGAGGCGGAGGTCGGCCTCGGCGGCGGAGTCGGAGGTGCGTACGAGCACGGCGCGGGCGTCGGCGTGGCGGCCGCTCATGGCGAGCCACCGAGGCGACTCCGGCATGGCGAGCACCCCGGCGGCGAGGAACACCGGCGGGAGCACGCCGGCGGCGAACATCACCCGCCAGCCGAGGTGCGCCGGGAGGCTGGCCAAGGCGTAGTTGGACACATAGCTGAGGAGGATGCCGACGTTGATGAACATGTCGAGCAGCGACGAGAGCAGGCCGCGCGCCGACGCCGGCGAGATCTCGGCGTTGTAGACGGGGGCGACGACGATGGCGAAGCCGACGCCGATGCTGGTGACGAAGCGCGCCGCCATGAGCGCCGCGTAGCTCCCGCCGAGCGACATGGCTAGCGCGCCGGCCATGAGGAAGGCGTTGGCGAGCACGAGCGTGCCGCGGCGGCCGAGGAGGTCGGCCGCCCAGCCGGCGGCGAAGATGGAGACGAGCATGTAGACGTTCATCGAGCCGGCGAGCACCTCGATCTCGGCGTCGGTGAGCCCAATGTCCTCCCGGATGAACAGCTGCGCGCCGCTCATCAGCGCGAGATCTGCAGCAACGCGTCGCGCTGCATCTTCAGACAGATTCGTAGCACTGAACTAGTTAATTGAGCAGTAAAGACATAGGATGATCACGCACTGTAGCCCATGAGGATGGTGGTCATGGAGGCGAGGGTGGCGCAGGCGAAGGCGTACATGTTCCGGCCCGGCTCGCCGTCCTTCGCCGGCGAGGCGAGCAGCGGCGCGGCGGTGGAATCGGCGGCGCCGTCGCTCGCCATGGCGGCTAGATGCGTGCTGGTCTCGCGGTGGCGCCGATGGGCACTCGATCGAGCTGGTGATGCTCAGCTCAGTGTTCTGCCATGCCGCTCCATTTAAAAGCATCAAGCAAAGACAACAAAACCGACAAGGATTACATTTTTATATTGATTTTTTGCAAGATTTGTGGTTTTGTTTTTGGGTCTGTATAGGCCGGGGAACTGATGCTTGATCACGGTATTGTAGGTGGCAGTGGTGATGAGTTCACGGTAGAGATTCACCACGGTGGATTTTTCGTTGGGTATGGTCATCTCAGGACATATGTGGATGGGAAGGTCTCATGGTTTGATCACTGTGAAGTGGACACTTGGTCGACACTGTGGTTCAATGATTTTGTTGAGCAGCTTGGCTATGAGAAGTCAGATGATTATTTGAAGGTTTTTTGGTTGCTACCAGGGAAGGAGTTATATGATGGTTTGAGGATACTTAGTTCTGATGCAGACACCAATGCCATGTGTTCAGTGGCTGACAGGGTGAAGAACTTAATTCTGTACTTTGACCATGAACATAATGTTGGAGGATTAGATTGGAATGATGTAGTGGTCAGAGAAGAAAGAGAAAACACAAACTGCTGATGACTGTGGTAGTGGCACTGATGATGATGATGATAGTGAAGACTCAGAATTTATGGACACTGACAATGAAATAGATGAAGGAGATGATGACATCTTTGCTGACACTGCAGATGTGGAGGTGGAAGATGAGATAGTCACTAGATCCAAGAAGGCCAAAGGCAGCAGGCTTAAGGCAGCAGTTGCTTCAAGGACCCTTTCAGCACGTGATGAATCAACTGATGAAGAATGTCTGGATTTGCCAGAGCAAGAGAGAGAGGGAAATGTGAATATTAAGTTCCTACATTCAGGTTGGAAGATATGAATGACCCTGTATTTAAGGTAGGCATGGTATTTGACACGGTAGAGACTCTAAGATCTGCAATTAATGAGTATAGGCTGAAGAATAGGGTAGACATCAAACTTCCTAGAAATGAAAAGAGGAGGGTGAGGGCACATTGTGCTGATGGGTGCCCTTGGACCTTGTATGCTTCATATGACAGCAGAACAAAGTCTTTTATGGTGAAGACATATGTTGGTGTACACAACTGTCAAAAGATGTGGGTAATGAAACAGTGCACTGCAAATTGGCTTGCTGATAAATATTTGGACACATTCATAGGAGATGACAAGATGACTCTAACTAATTTAGCAAGGACAGTGCAAAAACAATGGAATTTAACACCCCCAAGAAGTAAGCTGGCCAGAGCTAGGAGGTTGGCTTTGAAAAAAATATATGGAGATGAGAGTGAGCAATACAACCAGCTTTGGGATTATGGCCAAGAGTTGAGGAGCAGTAATCCAGGCAGCAGTTTCTATTTGAACTTGGTGAGCAACCACTTCTGTACATGCTACCTATCACTTGATGCCTGCAAGAGAGGTTTCCTCAGTGGTTGTAGGCCTTTAATCTGCTTGGATGGTTGTCATATTAAGACAAAGTTTGGTGGACAGATACTTACTGCAGTGGGCATTGATCCAAATGACTGTATATATCCAATTGCAATGGCTGTAGTGGAGGTGGAAGCAAAGGCCACTTGGAAGTGGTTCCTGGAGACACTTAAGAAAGATTTGGGGATTTTGAACACCTATCCTTGGACAATTATGACTGACAAGCAGAAGGTAATAATATATGATGTTTTCTGATGCTTATGTTGTTTACCTACTGGTTGAAACAGTTCTATTTAGCTACTGACTTGGTATGTTCATCTATTGCAGGGCCTAATTCCAGCAGTTGAGGAAGTGTTCCCAGAGGCAGAACATAGATTCTGTGTCAGGCACCTGTGGTCCAATTTCAAAGATGCTGGTTTCAAAGGTGAAATTTTGAAGAACCAGTTATGGACTTGTGCAAGAGCCAACACGGAGATCAAGTGGAAGTATCAAATGGACAAGATGAAGGAACTGAACCCAGATGCACATGCTTGGCTGGACAAGATGGCACCAAATACGTGGGTAAGGGCCTTTTTTGCTGAATTCCCAAAATCTAATGTTTTGTTGAACAATAGTTGTGAGGTATTCAACAAATATATCCTTGAAGCTAGAGAACTGCCAATTCTTAGTATGTTGCAAAGAATCAAGCAACAACTGATGACTAGATATTACAACAAACAGAAAGAATTGGCTGAATTTGTAGGTAACATATGTCCTAAGATAAGAAAGAAAGTAGCTAAATTTGGAGAGTTTGCCAATGTCTGTTATGCCCTGCCATCTGGACAGGGAGTGTTCCAAGTTCAGGACAGAGAATTTGAGTACATTGTTGACATTAGAGCTAGGACATGTGACCGTAGAAAGTGGAACCTTACTGGCATTCCTTGTGAACATGCAATCTCATGCTTAAGGCATGAGAGAATACAACCTGAAAGTGTGGTCCATGAGTGTTATTCAATTGAGTCCTTTAAAAGAGCCTATGGAACCAATATCCTACCATGCAAGGATATGAGGACCTGGGAGAAGGTGAATGTACCTCAAGTGCTTCCACCTGTGTATGAGAAGAAAGTTGGGAGGCCAAAAAGGCGTAGGAGAAAGGAACCACATGAAATCCAGGGGAAGCATGGACCTACGATGTCAAAACATGGTGTCGTCATCACTTGTAGCTACTGCAAAGGAGAAAACCACAATGCCAAGGTATGGGCACACAGAAACACATTTGTGCTCATATTTTGTTCATCTATGTTGATCTGGTCATCTTTTGAACTCCTGTAGTTGACTCTTGTATGGGCAACTCACGTCTTGTATACATGTCACTGGTTTTAGACCCTGCAATATGTTTTCAGTTCAGTTCTATCTGCTCTATCGGTTTTCAGTTGAAAATCGTATTCATAAAAGATCAATAATGCCATGACATGTTTGGAACACACAAAAACATTTCCATTCAGTAAAAAATCGAAAACAAATTCATCCATTCCTCACGTACATATGGATCAATAAAATACAAACAGCTGCTGCTAATAATATTTTCAGTAACACAATTGATTTGGAAAAATTCTGTAGTTAGCGGATGAAAAACGCATTGTGGTGTGCCTGTCCTTGTCGGCGCTCGCCGCACTAGGCTTCTTGCTCGGTCCGCCGGACTGCTAGAGCCAAGCCAGCGTCAGCCGCCGCCGGTGCGGGAGGAATGGAATTTGGGCAGGTCACCGGTGTCGCCGCCGCCATTGTCTAACGCCGTTGACGCCACCACCCACTGGGGCCGCCTCCTTCCTTCTCCTTTAGTGGCGCGCCACCGCTCGCCGCCAATTACCTCCGCCCCGATGGCCCTCCGTGACGACGAATGTGAGGAGACGCAAAAAATGGAGGACACATTGGAGACGAAGCGATGCTGGAGTCTACCACTCACGTGCGCTCCAGCGTGGCGTGCCACGTCGGTGTTTCGGCTGGGCCGGAGCCCGTTTGGACCGCGGGAGGAGCCCGGGACAAGTTACTAGACCCGAAATCACTGTTTTCAGAGTACAAGGACCTGGATGACACACCCTGCCAAGTTGAAGGGCCGCCGGTGCGTTTTACTCTAACTAATAATTAAGACTAATTTCAGTCATTTTAATAATTGAGATTAATTTTAGTCACCTGAATTTGCACTTGTGTAAGATAAAAATTACATTATATAAAAATTGCCATTTTAGCATAAATATAGTACAAGTTTTCAATTTTGTCTAAAGATGATGAAATTTTAGCGTCAGCTTGGATCCATGGCAGTTGAACAAACTTGTGTACGCATGGCTAATAGAAAAGCTAGATGTGCATAGGCAACGGTAATGCACTTTTGTCTATAAAAAATACTAAAGGATGATATACCGTTGCAAGGGTGTATATAGGTATTTCACGTGGTGTTTATGTGTGTTCCTTGCCGTGTTTCGCTAACATTTCATGCGTGTTGTCTTGTCGTGAGTGTTTTATGAGTGTTTTATTTGTTTCACGCGGTATTTTCCTTGGTGCTTCGAGCGAAACACCTATACCGTTACAATGGCACGCTGCCTACTAGTAGCCTCTTGGTCTATAGGTGCTTGCATGCACACATATGAATATGTAATGCAGTGTCAAACTTGCATGCATCAAATCGATTGAAACTTCTTCCATTTTTCGGTCGACTAAGGATTAGTCACTCCTTTTTCAATCTATTCAAGGAATAGCATAAGATCCATTGAGTTGTCTTTGCACTCCTTTCTGAAAGGGCATAAAAATTTTAAGGGTTAGCTAACCTGTTGGTCGATTGAAATTGTGCGATCTTTAGAAATTCTTCAAATCTGCATGGATTTTTTTGTTCACCTTTTTGGTCAAGTATGGTTTCATTTTTTTACATTATTTCTTTCGCTTTTGCTTCTCTGTGGGCGCCTGCATTCGCTCGCTCGCGCAAGCGCTGGTTTGCACCCATGTGCCCGCCGTCGATGTGGCCAGCTGCTGCGCCGTCGACGCCGCTGCTAGCCTCCCTCTTCTTCCTCGGCAAACGCGGCGCCGTGTGCGGCTGAGAGCTCGTGAACGCCGGGCCGCCCTGCTCGAGGCCGCCATCGTCGTGTGCTCCGACGGCCCGTCGATCTATCGTTCTTTACCTTTCTATTTTGCTCGATTGGCAGCATATAGAGTTTTGTTTCACTTTTTTATACAATTTTTTCAATTCTTCTGTACGGTGAAATTTTTGTACAATTGTATTAAAAAAGATTGACTGGTCTAAATGCAAATCGCAGACGCCTGCGTCTTAGTCGGTCTCTATTTCTTTTGTTATATATTTTTAGACGGTCAAGTATATATTCTTGATTAGGCGCTATTGCGGGAATTGGGGGAGAGGGGACGATGCGAGATGAAGACAAGACCGGCACGAGCGAACCAGGCCTCCTGAAAGCTCGCCATAGAGAAGATGTACACGGTGAGCTAGGGTGCAATAGTGAACATTTGATTCCTGCATGAGCTGGGCTGATTTCGAAGGCAACCGAACGACCTAAAAAAAACTCTCAAAGCCATTTTTTTCTTTTAGAGATTCTAGGGCACTACAGACCACTTTGCTTGAGCATTGGGCTGACCTAGGTGCACCAGGCCGAACTAGGATGAACCTTGAATTCTTTCATTGGGTCATAAGAACATCCCCAATAGCCTCCATATTTCACCCCATATGAATAGTGTTTTAGGGGCGGAACAGAGGGAATGTTAGGATCTCTAACCAATGGATTGATATGGCTACAAGGGCCACCAACCAAATGCACCAAAATTCTCACGGCCTTGAGCCGAATCCCAAATCCAGAACAGACCTGGCCAATTGGCTGGCCCGATTTGGTTTGGTTCGGGCCCAGTTGGTTCGATTACTGTACGAACCGGGCCAACCGGCCGAGGTCTACGCCTGGTTTTTTATTGGTCTGTTGGAGATGAGAAAAATATAGGGAGTGGATTTTGTTTAAGGGAGTCTGTAAATGAGGCTATAGAGGATTAAATTTAGGGATTACTGTTGCAGACAGCCTGAGGGCCACCAACCAAATGCACCAAAATTCCCGCCGCCTTGAGCCGATTTGGTTCGGCTCAGGCTAGTTGGTTCGATTACTGTACGAAATCTTATTTAAAAATATATATTTTTTTTAAAAAATTATATTTCACAAATGTACATTATAAATTAAAGAAAATATATATAGAAATACATATATTGAATTAAATAAATATGCAACAGCAGCAAACCGAACCAACCCGGGTTGGAGATGTCAGCCCAGATTGGGTTCGGTTCAACAAACCGAACCGGCCTGGTTCGTTAACAATACGGACGGCCCGGTTCGGTTCGGCCCGACCGGCCCATCTGGCCAGAACAAATCCAGAATTCCAAACCGACGCGAATCATAATCCGGGCCCCGCACGTCAGCCACCTGCCTCCGCGAAATAAAGTCTGCCCCTCTCCCGTGCAACCGTTCCATCCTCTCGCCTCCGCCCCGTCGCGAATTCGCGATCTCTTCTCACCGAACCCTAGAAATTCCCCGTCGAAACCGACATCGCCGGCGCCGCACCAGCCGGGCCCCATGGCCGAGCACGACGAGCGCTACGAGGGCAACGGCGACCACCACCACCACCACGCCGCCGCCGCCGCCGCGTGCGGATCCCCGCCGCCCAAGCCCACCGCGCTCTCCGACCACCCCGACGGCCGCGCCCAGGTGCGTCCCTCCGGTCCGCGTGTTCTTGTAGTCGGTAGTGCTGTGTCGCGCTAGTATGTGGTGGTTTCGAGCGTGCGAGGCATGGGGTGGGGATAGCGCTCGTCTGTATGCGCTGATGCTGACGCGGTGGTCTGCGCCGATGTGTGCCTCGGCGGGTTTGGTTTGTATGCCGGCGATTTGGGTGGTATCGGTTTGGTTTCGTTGGTGTGTCGTGCTCACAGGACTCGGTGTTGAACGGTTGTTGCTGCGGACCCGCCGATCGCTCCTGATGGCTGCTTGGGGATTTGTTTCTGCTGTAGATGAACTAATGGGAAAGGGTTTTTATTTTTTGGGAGCAGCTTTTATTTGTATCTAATTGTTCAATAGATGCATCAAATCGAATCGTAGGGAAGGTTAATGGGAGAACCATCTAATATTGATCATGTATGCTGTAACTGAGATTTATTTTATGTTTTGATATCCATCTTATCTTATGCTAGCTATATCAATTCAAGGTGCTTTGGAAGGACTAAAGGCTGTTTATGTATGATTAGCATGAAGGAAATAATTTTGATTGTGCTCGTGGTGTGTGCATTTATTTGACACTAGTTTGAAAATTGCTGTTGGTAGTGGTCTATGATTCTAAGTAATAGATATTGTGCATATTTTTCTAGGTCTGTGTTTATCATTTATAGTTGCTTTTAAAGTATCTGTATATGTTTCCTTTTTACAGGAAGTGACACCGCCACAAGATGGTGGGTCCTCAAAATCTAGAGAGAGGGACAGAGAACGGGAGAAAGATAAGGAGAGGGGGCGTGATAGGGACCGCAGCAGTGGCAGAGATAGAGAAAGGGACAAGGATCGGGATCATGGCCGGGTTGACCGAGACAAAGTGAGAGACCGTGACCGAGACAGGGAGAGGGATCGTCACCGAAGGGAGCACCGAGAAAGAAGTGAAAAAAGGGATCGTTCTGATGATCATGATCGTCATCGGGTTCGTGATGATGAAAGGTATTTGATCTAAATTTCTATTTTCTATAGAACTTGTATTGATTACACCATTGCAAGCTCTTAGTGGCTATTTAATTATGATGAAAACTTGTTGCATTTCTTATGATATACCCACAAGTTCGGTGGGCGGTTGGCGCCTATCATCTAATCCAGCCTAGCTGGCCCCTAAGCGGTTGAGGCTGGAGACAGGGTCCTGACATTGTTTGCCGGGCAGCTGCCTAGGCCAACAGTGACGACTATTCAGAAAACATAGCCCTTTCAAATCTCCTGGAACTCGATAAGTCCATTTTTTTTTTTGAAGTCTTATCTCTGCAATGAGCTGTATTATATTAGTCAACACAATACTAATTTAACTTAATTGGTATCTATAAAAACATTTAGGAGATCAGGTAAATGCATTGCTGTTTTGTAGTTATCTAGTCATGGTTACTAGCTGCTTGGGCAGAAATTGCTTAAGCGAGCCATATAAACTTTTTTTTTTTTGCAATAGCAATTTGTTTCTCAGTCTATACTTGAAATCACATGTATGTTATGGTCTTGCAGGAAAAGAAATCGTGAAAGAGATGGCCACCGCAGGCATCGCTCCCGCACCCGCTCCCCTTCAAAGGGTCGTGACCGTCGTTCGCGTTCTAGTTCAAAGAGGTATTTCATTAAAAATGCCATCTGAAGGATGGCACTGAGTTTACTTGTTCTTCTTGAGTTATCTGAGAAAATCATTAACATGTGCTTTTGATACCTGCCATGGTTATCTCTTTTTTTTTATTTGATGTTATTTTCTCTCTGTTGAACTATGGAAAATTGAAAGTATGCTAACTGACAATTTTGAACAACTGTGTTGTTTTCTTGCTTTGCACTTTTGCATTTTAAATTGCACAATAATACACTGTTTAGTTGATGTAGTTTGTTTCATGGATGATTTGTTGTTTGTTGTATGCTTTTTTTTCCTCTTTTTTTTTTTTGGTAATGTTGCACCTCTCTTCATTCATAGAACTCCTCACTAATATTTGCTCATTCATCTAACTATTTCACTAATAGCAGCAAACGAGTGAGCGGATTTGACCAACCACCACAACAAGCCATTCCTATAGTTGCTCCTGGTACAACAACAGGTATGTTACAGACCCCAACATTGTTTGATGTTTTTATTTGCTTCTTTGCATATATCTATCTACTAAAACTGGGATTGTAAAATTGTTTGATGTTTTTATTTGCATCCTTGCATATATCTATGTAAAACTGGGATTATACATTGTTTGATGGCTTCATTTTTATTATTGCATGTATTTAAAAATGTTATTATAAAAGTTCTCACTGATTTACTTGACAATATTTTTATGAATTAAACATTTATGGTGAGAAGTCACTGCAACTGAAAAGTTTATTGAACATTTATAGTGAGCAACTACTGCTGCTGGAATGGCTCTGTGCAACAATTGTTTTTATCTGTGATGCCATAGTCATAGATAGAATAGCCGAGCCAGAACAGGAAAAAACAGTAGAAGTAGAACAGGTATAAATAAGAAAATCTTAGTTAAGAGGGTTCATGTAAAGAACGGGTTCCAAATCACGATCGATTCCTTTTTTGTTTTTAACAATGAACATTCTGTACCGTTGTTTTAATATATCCCTTGTTGATCTTTCAGTATTGTTAGCAGGGTTCTAAGTTACAAATCTCAGTGGTTCGTAGTCAATTACTGTTTTTTTTTGCTCTAGGAAAACACTTGCAAACTGGTCTCTTGCTCGCCTATCACCTGAAACTGGCTGAGCTTTGGAACTGGCCCCAAATGTTTAGTGCTGGAATACTATAATGCCTTGAAGGCATTATAATTGTTGCTATGTGGATGATATTTTCTTATATAAAAGTAGTGTAATGCTTGCATTTTATTTTACCTGGTAACTGGAACTAAGTGGAATTTCTTTGTTTGTTTCTCTTGTTTGTTCTTTTTGTTGTTATGCATATGGGTAGGAAAGCAATCTTGGGCCCACTTGGTACAACTGCTGCCAATGGAATGAGCTGACTACTGTAGCTTTAATGTACAAGAAGGAAATCTGGTTTGATATCTTATTCGTCTTTGACTAGCAGCTAGCATTACATTCTGGTAGTTTCATAGCTATTACTTTTAGTTCTTTCCTTCTTGATGATATGCTATATGTTCTGTGAAACATAGGAAACAGGATGGACATATGTTGTAGATTCCAGTAATAATGGGATGGTGCTTATTTTTATTTGTAATTACATTATGTGTTACTGTAAGAAAATTGATTTTTCTTTCACGAATGCTGAGCATTTTTAAATTGCAGGTACAATACCCACAATCTCCCCAGCCATTCCTGGAATGCTTCCGAACATGTTCAATTTCACTGCGGGACAGGTAATCACACAGGACTGTTCCTTTTGAGATCGAGTATAGCTTATACTCCAACTAAGGATGGTCAATTCTGTCATCACTAGGCTATCTGATTCATACGATTTGCATGTTGTCTGGTGGTGGCAGAATGACCTTCCCAGGCACTTTGCCTTTATGTTTTGATGTTTTGTTATTGATTTCTAATATGAGCTTCTGTTTGCATCAGTTCCCTCCACTTGTTATTCAGCCACAAGCCATGACGCAACAGGTATGACACTGACAAACATGGGTTACCTTCGATTTGTGGTAATACATTATTATTAACCACCCGTTTTTTAGGCTACTAGGCATGCTCGGCGTGTTTATGTTGGTGGACTTCCCCCAAGTGCAAATGAGCAGGTAATTATGAGTTGCTTATTATCTTTTATGACATCCTTTTCTTATTTGTGACCTTAAATCATTTTTTTTGTTTTTTTTTTCCTGCAGACAGTTGCCATATACTTCAATAAAGTCATGGAAGCTATTAAAGGAAACACAGCTGCACCAGGTGATGCGGTACTTAATGTATACATAAACCATGACAAGAAATTTGCTTTTGTGGAGATGAGGTCTGTGGAGGAAGCCAGCAATGCAATGGCTTTAGATGGAATACATTTTGAGGGAGCACCAGTGAAGGTTAGAAGGCCAACAGATTATAATCCTTCCCTGGCAGCCGCACTGGGCCCTAGCCAGCCAAGCCCAAACCTTGATCTTGCTGCTGTTGGCTTAACGCCTGGCTCTTCTGGAGGTTTAGAAGGTCCCGATCGCATTTTTGTGGGTGGGCTTCCTTATTACTTCACGGAGGCTCAAGTGCGGGAGTTGCTTGAATCCTTTGGACCTCTTCGAGGATTTGATCTTGTGAAGGATAGAGAAACAGGTAACTCAAAGGGCTACGCGTTCTGTGTATATCAAGATCTTAATATCACCGACATTGCCTGTGCTGCTCTTAATGGTATCAAGATGGGAGAAAAGACCCTTACTGTTAGGCGTGCAAATCAAGGAACTTCTCAACCTAGGCCAGAGCAAGAAAATGTCCTGTTGCAGGCACAACAACAGGTGCAAATGCAGGTACATCTCAGCTCTGAAAGGCACTTAAGAAAAAAGATCAGTTTATACTTCTGTGCATTCCAATTTCTGACATTTTTTTTTGTTAGCAGAGGCTTGTGTACCAAGGTGGAGGATCCTTACCAACAAAGGTCGTTTGCTTGACCCAGGTGGTTTCAGCAGATGAACTGAGAGATGATGCAGAATATGAAGACATTGTGGAAGACATGAGGGATGAAGGGCGAAAATATGGTAAATAGCTATAACTCTTAAGACTTATCCATCCCTTTATTTTTTTCTCTTCTTTCTTATCATTCCGTTTGTTTACGCGCAATTACTGAACTAGTTTTCTTTTGTGTGTTTGCTTTTTGTGTGTCTTTTTTGTAGTCCCACATAATGCCATTGCAGAGTCTTTTATAGTCCGACCTTATACAAAAATGGCAATCGGGCATAAACCTACAGAAGACACTATTCTTCTCTTTGAATATGATTGATCATATATTTTATTTATCTGTCTTTGCATATGCTCACTAACACTTTGACAGGTGACTTGGTGAAAGTTGTAATCCCACGTCCTGATCCCAGTGGTGCTCCTGTTGCTGGAGCAGGGAAGGTGAGGCCTGATTCTATATGATTTTACATGACATGGATTGTGCAGAAACTG
Source organism: Raddia distichophylla (assembly GCA_005191435.1). Classification (NCBI taxonomy): domain Eukaryota; kingdom Viridiplantae; phylum Streptophyta; class Magnoliopsida; order Poales; family Poaceae; genus Raddia; species Raddia distichophylla. The sequence goes on along the minus strand of SPJY01035151.1, from coordinate 958,382 downwards.
AACTATTCTGAATTTTGATCTTTTTTTTTTCTGCATTGCAGGTGTTTTTGGAGTTTGCAGATGTGGATGGTTCAACTAGGGCGAAGACGGGGATGCATGGCAGGAAGTTTGGTGGGAACCAGGTGGTTGCTGTGTTCTACGCTGAGAACAAGTTTGCTGCGGGTGAATACGACGGTTAAAATCCAAATCCTACGTGTAATGCCCATAAGGCTTGTTTTCTCGTGTTTTTGAACAAGACCAAGTTTTCTAATTAAAAATACTATATAGTTGTAGTCCGTGGATTCTTGCTGGACCATCAGTTCGATACATTTGTCTAAAATATCGGTTGATTCTCGTTCTAAAGAAGTTGTTCAGTTTCTGCGTGTTTGGTCTGTATTGCCGTATTTGTGCTGGAGCATCCTTCATGTTTTGAACGGAGATATATCTTTGGCTCAGTTGGTAGAGGATGTCGACAAGATCTTCATATTTCGTTTTTTATATACCTTCTTTGATTCACTATTTTCTTTCTTTTTATATCCATCGGTCTATCTAAAAAATTAGAGATCAAACAGAGGCTAAATATTGGGACCGGGAGTCTTGAATAGACTGGTGTATAAAGACAGATGGACCGCAATTAGAGGTGAAACGAGAGTTGGAGCGAGCAGGAGGGCGATAGCCTTGGATCATAGACGAGCGGGAAAGGGACGGGATCGAGTGTGCCACCGGAGATTAGTGGGCCATACCGATCTGTGACCTTAGAGCATCTCTAACAAAACCTCTATTTAGGTTGCTCTCTATATATTTTGAGTGTTTTTTAATAAAAAAAAATCGACTCCAACAATAAATTCTATCTAAAAAAACCCTATAAAAGTTTTGAGGCCCTAGAGAAGTCGCTAAACATGGTAACTCAACTGTCAAGCTCTATATTTGGTTTTACTATATTTTAGGAGCAATTAATGGACATGTTAGTTTAATTAAATGGATTCGTATAACTTCGTATAATGTATGCTATACGAAGTTATTACGAGAAAAGACCCTTACTGTTAGGCGTGCAAATCAAGGAACTTCTCAACCTAGGCCAGAGCAAGAAAATGTCCTGTTGCAGGCACAACAACAGGTGCAAATGCAGGTACATCTCAGCTCTGAAAGACACTTTTAGAAAAAAAAATCAGTTTATACTTCTGTGCATTCCAATTTCTGACATTTTTTTTTTGTTAGCAGAGGCTTGTGTACCAAGGTGGAGGATCCTTACCAACATCTCTGTATTGCGTATTGGGCGTCTGTTTTTTTTTT
>SPJY01035151.1:911466-947301 GCA_005191435.1 Raddia distichophylla | reverse complement strand
AAATTTGCAGCATAGCTATTTGCAGCAAGTTTTAGAGCTTTTGCTGGGCTTGCTCAGCAAGTTTTAGAGCTTTTGCCTAGGTTTGCTCTAAATTTACAGCACAGCTATTTGCAGCAAGGTAGCAAGCGTATTTGTTGCTACCTCTAAACCTACGCGCGTTTGTTGCCACCTCTGAACCTACGCGCTATCTCTACCTTGGTTATTTTTCTCGCTGTTGCCACCATGGCAGGATGCTCGAGAAAAGCACGGTAGGGAGCTTGCTTCCGGTCGGCTCGCCTTCATCCAATTTTTGCTTTTCTATCCTGACGCCGCTCATTCCCATTCCTGATCAATGCCAAGTGAAAGTTGGTCATTGACCAGAAGTTGGTAGCTAAGATGGATACATGCTGGGTCGCAGGGATTTAAAATTTCCAGCCGACCGAAATGGGAATTCTTGTGTTAGGAATAGTAGATGTCAGCGCCGAGATGTCTTCCTTTATCGGCACCACAAAGATTGCAGCATCGTCGGCATAGAGTGAGATACGCAGGTCGGCCGGGATACCACGAAGCGGCGAGAGGACCCCCTCCTCGATGGCGATGTGCAGAAGGCGTTGCAAGGGTTCAATTGCAAGGTTGAATAGGAAGGGGGACAACGAGTCCCCCTGGCGGAGCCCTTTACGGTGTATGATGAAAGGGCCTGGGGAGCCGTTGAGTAGGATTTGGGAGGAGGAGGACCGCAGGGAGGAGGCGATCCAATTTCTCCACTTATCTCCAAAGCCGCGGGCGCGAAGGTTATTTAGAAGGTAGGGCCAAGAAACTGAGTCAAAAGCTTTTTGGAGGTCTAGCTTCAACAGGATGGCCGGTGTGCCGGATCTGTGAAGAATCTTGGATTTGCTCTGAACAAAAAGAAAGTTATCTTGAATGTGACGCTTTTTTATAAAGGCACTTTGACAAGGAGAGATGAGCTCATCTATGAAACCAGCTAGGCGAGTGGAAAGAATTTTAGTGAAAAGCTTTCCAAAGCTGTGGATAAGTCTGACGGGACGAAAGTCTGAGGCTGAGACAGAGGCTAGAGAGCGTAGAGACGGGAAATGGAAAGAGAAATTAAAAGAAGCGAGGATGAACGCAAGAGAAAGAGTTGCTCGTTAGTGCCTTCGTTGTGGATGCTTGTCGCAAGCCCCCACGTTAGATGCAGTACCGTGGGTTGAACACCGAGGAAGCTCATCCTCATCGTCTAGGTCATCTCGAGCAAGAGGATGCAAATTAAGGAAGAACAAACTAAGTAGGAGACTAACTACGCAGGACATAGCAATTAAGCAACCCATAGTGGAGCAATTAAGAGACAAGCATACGGATTGTGTGTTTCCTTAGCCGATCCACAGCCGTTGATCTGAAAATAGATGGTGACTTCGTTCCTGCGCCTCTTTTATTTTATGTGGGGGTCATGATTTCTGTGAGCTACACTAAGGTCTTGTCCTTTTCAGTTTAAATTAAATTAAATTAAAATATATTGTTTTTGTAGAAGCCAAATTATGTAAATATTTTGAGTTGAAGTGTTTTAGAATCTTTACATATAGTCGTCTCTATTCCATAGCAATTCATCTGAGCTATTGCATCCTGTTAGCCAGAGGCGGAGCCACATTCAGCTACCCCGTGTCACAGGACACGGGGTGCCTTGGGATTTTTAGCTTGTACCAGCATCTCTAGCCCATGTGTACACCACCCAGCTTGAAATTGGTGAACCCTGATCACCAAGCATGCAGCTAACGAAGTGCAACGAAATAGCATGAAAAGCGACAGAAGACTTGATCTCTATGTATCAAGCATTTAATGAAATTACTTGACATTGTTAGATATAATCTTAACATATAGCCCCTAACATATACTAGAAGATTGTAGGAGGAGTAGTTGGTAGCTATATGGAGATGCTAGAGCCTAGAAGCATCTAGAACATTCAGTTCTATACTACTAGTTCATAGATGAACTAGATACTAGAAACATCTAGCTATTACTAGGACTAAAATATTAATAGCTAGATGTAGAATGTTCTAGATATATGGGTTGAGCTAAGGTTAGTTTAACTTAGCCTATAAATAGGACATGTAGGAGTACTTGTAAGCCAAGCTTGAGGACTAGTTCAATGTATACTACAGCTGCAATATAGTGAGCCTCAATTGGAATCCAAGCTTGATACGTAGATCCATATACAACTGTTATACGACACTGGCCCTAAAATGAAGCACCAAAAATAGATTGTACCGGCCAGTGTCGTGACGATGGGAATGAGCGGCAACAGGAATCCAAGCCGAGAGAAGTTGATCAAGGGGGGCTTCAGACATACTAGACTGTGTGCTTAACGGAATGGTTTTCGGCCGGAAGGAACACGGTAGGAAGATCTGGCACTAATTAAGCGTTGGATAATGGTCTAGCAATGTCTTAAACCACCTCCTGCGGCTGTCGGCAACATCGCCTCCGTCGGCTGCGACCTCGCTCTAGCTAACCAAGTCCAGAAATCAGACAACACAGCTGCTCTTATAGGTTTCCAGGAGTAATTAAGCACCGGATTACAAGAAGGGACTTGCTCATCTTCCTGTCACACGGCACGATCTTGCTCTTCTTCAGCAATTGTTTCTTGCAGCGGGCAGCTGAATTTCCTGTTTCTGATGCCGCTCATTCCTATTAGTTGCTTAGTTTAAGTGGCTTCTGCCATGTTAAGTAGCATACGGCTTTGTAGTAAGTTGGCAAAAGAAGTTGTTTGTTTTTGTGAAATGGTGAAAGTTGGGATAACTGAAGAATGCTTGAAGACACTAGATATATAAATAGGGAGGGAGGAAAAAAAACCTTTTGATAGTGATAATAATTTATTGTAAATAACGTTGATGCTTTGAACCACTACACCGAAATAGGTTATACACACTTTTAAATTAATTAGCGACTCTTCATGTAGGACTAGCGCAAATAAGTTTACTAGAGATGGTTCTTTAAAGAACCAAAGGCAAAAACATAAATATGGTAGTATCGATATTCATTAGTAATGGCACATATCACTGATGTCTATTGATATATTAGTGCCAGTTGTTTTGTACTGGTGATGTTGTGTTCCATGCACTATACGGAATCAAACATATTGCAACGATGCTTAATTATTGCATTATGCCTAAAATTATTACAATATACACATATTGTAACAAAAATAATTTCGTTGCTAACTATATTCCAATAATCAACTTCGCAATAGCACATGGCAACAAAATCCAAACCGTGGCAACAAATTCTCATATTGCAACAGCTGTGTTGCAGCACATAATATCACCACAAACAAAAAAATGTCGTAAGTTGCATGTATTGCCGCAATTTTAATTTTTTGGCAGAAACTTAATGCAAGAAACCACATTTCATGACAACCTTATGCAACTATCTAGATTTTGTGGCAAAAACATTATCCAACAAATTTATTTTAAAAAAATATGAAAATATTTCACACCTTCATTGGTATATAGGAAGGATTCAAACCCAGATCAACCTGTCAAATGCAAGTAAGAGCATCTAACCGACTCACCTGAGTCTTAGATAGAATGTGTATTTCTTTTGACCCATATTGCACAAACCTATTGCATCTTAATTAATTATTGCATTAAATCCAAATCATTGGACTACATGTATATATTACAACAAAATAAAAAAAGCTAATAGCCATTGCATTCATCACCTTTGGTTTTTTACAAAGGAAAGAGATAAACATTGCATTCGAAGAAAAGTTATCGTTGTACTATAGTAGCTTATTAATTAAATGATTTAATTTTCATTGCAATATAGAGGATTTATTGCAATGGGTGTAGGGCTCCTCGATCAGAGCCAGCACCGGGCTGACACTCCGCTTGGGAGAAAGGGCGTAGCTGCTGCCTGCTGGCCATTTAGAGAGAGGGAGAAATTCATGGCAGAGGGAGATAAATGATGTGTACATGGTGTGCATCATTACTTAACAGCCAAACCTAGGCAATTAACAAGAGCCCAAAAGATTTTAGGAAAACCATACAAATAGAGTCAAGGTTAAGGTGTTGGCGGAGCAAAATACAAGTTCAGAGAGTTAAGCGAGAATCCCAGCGAGTTCAGAGGACTACGATGTAATCTTCTCGCTGAAAACATGATTGAGCGTAGGGGTGCAAAAGGGCCGGCTCTATGGACACCCTAGTACATTTGAAATGAACTAAAAACTCAATTTCTAGCCCATCTTTTCAATTTTTTATACAAACAAATGAACTAGAGAGCGTTAATAGTACCCTTGGATCGGTCCTTTTGCATCCCTAATTGAGCAAGGGTTGGAACGGCCGAACTCCGGAGGAACCTAAACCATCACTGCAGCTAGCCCCTTTAGTCTTTACCGGAATGGAAACACCTTATACCGAGCAAGAATCATACAGTCTATTCGTGTTCTCGGCTTCCATACTGCCCTTGTCTCCTTGCCTCAAAGCTAGGAAAAGCTGTAAAAGTTATTGTATTGAATAGAGTGTCTGGTAGGATGACGGAATCTTTTAGAGTGCAGTGTAAAGTGTGAAGGAAATTTGCAGCGAAGCTCAAAATTTGCAGCATAGCTATTTGCAGCAAGTTTTAGAGCTTTTGTTGGGCTTGCTCAGCAAGTTTTAGAGCTTTTGCCTAGGTTTGCTCTAAATTTACAGCACAGCTATTTGCAGCAAGGTAGCAAGCGTATTTGTTGCTACCTCTAAACCTACGCGCGTTTGTTGCCACCTCTGAACCTACGCGCTATCTCTACCTTGGTTATTTTTCTCGCTGTTGCCACCATGGCAGGATGCTCGAGAAAAGCACGGTAGGGAGCTTGCTTCCGGTCGGCTCGCCTTCATCCAATTTTTGCTTTTCTATCCTGACGCCGCTCATTCCCATTCCTGATCAATGCCAAGTGAAAGTTGGTCATTGACCAGAAGTTGGTAGCTAAGATGGATACATGCTGGGTCGCAGGGATTTAAAATTTCCAGCCGACCGAAATGGGAATTCTTGTGTTAGGAATAGTAGATAGGAAAACGTGATTTAACTTTAACCTAGAAAAAATCCGTCCAATAAGAAGAGAAAAACACCACGGTGAAAACAAATCATTGATGTGGCTCAAGTTTTACAGAGTAAACAGGGTGCCTTTATATAGGCGTGTCAAAGGGCAAAATAGTAAAATCGTATTTCAAGGCATATCCTAACACCTTCGATCTATGCAGACACTGGATATATAAGGTAAATTTGAGTAGGGAGAAGCCTAACCCAATAAAGTGCAGTAACTTGTAGCAAGCAAAGGTGGTTGTCGTCTAGATAGACTGTGTTACTGCTACTAGCAGTACACAATTTGAGTGCCAAGATGCTGGATGTACAATTGCCATCATTCCAACATAGAAAAAAGAACTAAAACCGGACCTGTTTTAAGCTAGCTATTGCCATCATTCCAACTTAGCTTTTTGCTTATGTGGAAGTGAGAATGGGGGTGTGCTAGCTATTAACTTATAGCTAGTCTATAACTGATTGTTTGCATGTGGACCCATATTCAATCTTATAGACAATGTTATAACTAGTACATTGGAGAGACTAGCTATATGCTATCTATAGATAACATGGCACTCGTTTATAGCAGCAACTATCTACACCATTGGAGATGCTCTTACGGCGCTCACCTTCGGCTCTTAGAATGAGGGTCATTCTTGATTGTCGTGCCTAGGGGCGGAGAGCCAAGTCTAGCAAGGTATAGCACTTGCCATACCTAACTGGCCACTGTACTAATTAACTACCGTCCATACGTTTCCCCTTTTTACACATTTAGCTCCGCAAAGCATACAAGTTGGACCTCGTCCGCAATTTCCCCTTAGGAGCTTTGTCATACCCAAACCCATCATCACCATAGACCAATTTCACCATAACCATTTCCAACCAACCAACCGTCCTAAACTAAACACACCATTACAAACCAAAGCATACATATGTCATCAGCCCAATCTCATCTATACCGTCCGTAACTGTCATATGTCACCGGTATAAATGAATAGGTGAATGTATTTCCACCTTTCCTAAGAGTTAGTTTTGGACATAAACAAGTTTTACCCATTAAGTAGGGTTAAAGTTGTCACCAGGTTAGACTTAAACTAATCCAAGGAATGACAGTCAAGGCAGCCATATTTGACAATAAATGGTAACAGAGGATAGACATGTTTATAACATGAATAATAAGTGGGCATAATTCATATAGCTTGCATTTTCAAACTAGGTTTCGACATGAACTAAGTAATGTTAACTCGCCTTGACCAGGTGAGTAGTAGTCCTCGTCGGCGCCTCCGAACTTGCCTTCCGGGTTATTTACGTATGTTCGCATAACTCAATGCCAAATGAACAACTGAATGCAAGTACATACGATGTATATGTGCAGTTATCCTAATAATGGAATGAATGAAAATATTATCATTATCATTTTATGTATATTAATAGGACTAGGCTAGTAACATGTTTAGTGATAATTTATCATTGTTGGGTCTTGTCTCTTGTGCAAGTCTAGTAAACTACTACGTAGTACCTTGTGCCCAACTCAACCTTCCCGCACCGGCACACACCATTCTGGAATCGCTTGGAACTAAAGTAGGTGTCTAACTGTACAACACTCATGCCCTCTTGCTAAAAATAAAAAACAGAGCTGCTGATAGACATGTTAAATGTAGATTGTCTTGGGGAAACAATTGTGCCAACACAGCCCAAGTTGCCAGCAAGTATGATAAACCAAAGGATTTGACATTTATACATCATCATCAGGTACACAGGTGTATGCCCTTGGCAATCCAGTTTGAAGAAAGGATTTGTCACCGGTACAGTATTGGCAATCCAGTTTGAAGAAAGGATTTGTCACCGGTACAGTATCCATCTCTAATATTGTAAGAATCCATTTTCTTGGAGATATGACACTACTTGATCAGCCATTGATTTAGGTGAAGCGCAATCCCCAACTTTGCACTCTATCACTATCTGCAAGTAGTCCAAGTGCTGAATTAATCAGGGAGGTGAAGAATCATCTCTTATTACTACAAACCTTTTTTTTCCGAGTAACTGATAAAACAAGTACTGATGCTTTTGATTTGCAGAAATTCTAATGGTAGTCTAGTGATCGAAGACTTGGGTTAATTACCTCGCAATCAGAAGGTGCTTCGTAAGGATCATCTATTCCAGTAAAACCTGCAGATGGTTTCCTCAGTAAGCTTTGCCGATAATAAGAAGAAAACTAATGCCTTCTGATTCTTTAACCTTTGATTTTTCCGGCACGGGCAAGCTTGTAAAGACCTTTTGGATCCCTCGCTTCACATACTTCTAGTGGGACATTCAGAAATACCTACAATAATATTCTTTATGAACCAGATAGCTTACTGAAAACTTGCTTAGATGTCAAGTAGAATACGACAACATCATTTCCCTTGTCCATATGGTAATTTCAGAGCTGATCAGATATACCTCAATGAATGAAGAATTGGACAGTAAATTGCGGCAGGCTTTTCGATCACTTCTATATGGTGATATCAAGCTAGCAATGCAGATCAGGCCAGCATCTGCAAATAGTTTTGCTACTTCTCCTGAAATGAGCAGAATTATAGGTGGTAGAGTTACAAGGCAAAAGTTGATTATAAGGAAAATGTTTCTGAATCAAATATACATACCTACTCTGCGTATATTTTCAGCACGGTCCTCTGCTTTGAAGCTGAGGTCTCGGTTCAACCCGTGCCTGAGATTGTCGCCGTCGAGAACGTAGGTCAGATGACCTCTTGAGTGCAACTCATGACTCAGTGCGCATGCTAGTGTGCTTTTCCCTGAAATAGATGTTAAAACTTAAGAACAGAGTTCCTTTATTTTCTTTGAACTGAGAGGCTTCACATTTTTCAAGATTTGATTAGTTCATACATACCTGAACCACTTAGGCCAGTGATCCACACAACACAACCCTTCTGGTTAAGCAACTTCTGTCTCTCAGGCTGCCCAATAGGGCAGTCATGCCACAAGATGTTTGTTGATTTCCCAACAGTTGAGGCCACTAGCTTGCTGATACCTGTTAATTTGAAACCCTTAAGAATCTACAACTGAAAACTTGTAGAAAAGAATGTTGCAACCAGCAAATATTTGGTCTGAGACTTTAAATGATGAAGTTTAGATTCTAGATTGGAACAGTAAATTTCAACAATCTGAATCATATTTGGCATGTGGCAGTCAAAGATTGTGATCTCTTATCATTGAAACTTTTTTAACAGCAAACTGAAACTTTTAAAGATGCTATTATGCTAATTCCTACGCTGTCCATGTTTCCATCAAAAGAGGGTGCTAGAGCTTGTAGAAAAATATACTTGATAAAAATGTCGTGCTCCACTTCTGAAATCTGTAATGGCGACCGCACCTTGTGGGAGGCTGACAATCTTAGATTGCATGGACGTGTTCTTGATATAGGACCATACGTCCATACGTCCATACCCATTAAGGGTCCCAGGCAACTAAGTATGACCAAACCTCTGGTTTTGTCAGCACCAACCAGTGCCCAATAAAGAAGCATCTCAACAGAGTTTGTTTTATCGAAGGATGGAATTCCATGATCCATACGACCATATCAACCAAGAAACACATGTTTCAGCTCATATTGAGATCAATTAACGAATTTTCTCAACATAAATCTTGATTTCGAATTAGTCACCAGCAGCATGGTGAGGATGAATTTACAAGGGATCAGCCTGTCTCGATCTCTGGTGTGGTGCTCAATTCCTTTCAGTAAGCCGGTGTATGTAGGCTATCCGACAGTATCTTGTCATGCAGTTATTTTAGAAAGCGAACCTAAGGCTGCACCCTTAAACCATGATCTTCAATTATTCAATTCATGCCCTAAGTGACAAAGACTGAAAGTGATCTTTAAGCCACGAGGATAAACGTGATCGTTTCTTCTAGAAACAAATTAACAAGAAGGCCTCTTGCATATCTTTTTAGTACCTTTTGCCCCCCACATCAAACACAAATCTGCGAGGTGCTTGTTGGTCCCTCCGTTCTTTTTTATTTATCGCCGCTGATTTTCAGACATGCCCTTTTGACCATTAGTCTTATTAAAAAACTATTTAAATATTATTTATTTTGTTATGCTTTGTTTTATCATTAAAGATACTTTAAGCATGACTTATATTTTTTTCATATTTACACAAGGTTTTACAAATAAAGAGCAATTTCCCCCTCAAATATTGTAGGTTTGCAAGTTTATTGATATTGATAAGAAGAGTGTGCAGTGTGCTGCGCATGGATAGGAAGAACTCAAAGCCAGCAATTCTAAGATCAAATGGCTACATACACCACGTGTCAAGTACAGAGGACAGGTGATTAGTCGGGCTCACCCAAATCATTTTCATCCGTACATTGGGCTCCATCGCATTGTTTGTTATTAATTGTCCGGTGAAATCAGAAGCAAAAGCAACAAGAATGGAGTCGAAGCCGATTAGGCATGCACAAATATACTAATGGATCATGTGTGTGCCACGTGGTAGGAGACATATCTGAAAACGATATGGGGTCTAAATAATGAATGGAAATAATTGGATTGTGGTGGTAGTGGTGCGGTGCTGCTGTCGCACTAATTTTGGGTTTTATTTTCTTCCCTGTCAGATACAGTCCCAAGAAATTATTTAGAAAGAACTGTTCAAGATGCAGCCAACTGAAAGTCAGATGTAAAAGAAAGAAACGTTAAAATTTAGTGCCTAGATGCAAAGTCATGAATTGTTTGAAAGAAATAAATTTTCTTAAAAACCCTGTAAAAGTGATGAAATGTAAGAGAAGGCCAGGAATACTGAGGCACTGGTTTTACCAAACAACGAATAAATTTTACTCAAAATAAGATTTGTGACAAAAATTTGCGTTTAAGGCCATTTTCAACAGTATATATTAGAAGACCATTTTTCTTCCGTAAGAAGATTCTAGCTTCATGAGATGGTCCAGCAGGTTCTTTTCACGGTTGTCTTTTAAAAAAAATTTCTTCGTGCATCCATTTTAGAAAGAATTCTCTCGGTTCTCTTTATAAATTCTTCGAATGAATTTCATTAAAGATCGATGTTGGGAAATGAAATGAAAAAAATTATGAAAAATAATGGAAAAGGTAACGGGATGAAGGAAAAATGGCTGAAGATGGACTAAGAACAGCTTATCCACAATGGCAACTATAATTTTTAGCCTTTTTATTTGGTTCTTGTATTTATTTTTGTTTAACACAAAATGGTACGCTTTGAATGCACCACCGAATGAGAAACTCAGTATACATCCAAATTAAGCTGCCAAAGGAAACGCTGTAATTAACGCGACGAGCAAAAGAAACGGTTTTGGGATCATCCGCAAGAACCTGCCACGGCCGACCCATTGACGACCTGCTTCCCGCCGGCCGCCGGCCCCAGCCTCCTCTCCCCGGCGGCGGCCGCCACGACGGCCGTCCTCCTCGGCCTCGCCGCGGCGAGCTTCACTGTCACGGCGCCACCAGCTCCCCCGCCTCCGGCGGCCAGTCCGACGGCCGCCCTCGGCCTCGCCGGGCGGCGGCGGCACGGCTCGGCGGAGCACGTCGGAGGAGGGGCCTTGGCGAGCATGGCGCGAGTGGGCGTGGGCGTGGGCGTGGGTGTTGGTTGGTGGGCGGTGAGCGCTCCGCATGCACGCGCGCACACCTCCCTCTTATACGAATTGCTCCGGGCCAAATTTGAGAATCCAACGAGGGAGCGAAAGAAGATGCTATTTATAGGATGCTGATGGAACGGGGACGTCACAGCGGATTCCTGCGTCGGATGGGCAATTTGGAATCTTTTAGATGGAATGTATCCGGTGCTAACGTGGTTTGAACTATCGGATCTACGAGGACCGGTTCAGATTTGAAAACATAGAAGTTTCATTCCCACTTAAAAAGTCAGTTTTTTATGAAAGCATTTAAGTGAGAAAAGGGTTTTCACCTCTCTATATATATCTTAGACACTTATGATGGATCTAATGGTTTATATACCTTAACATCTAATGATTAATAGTACTGAATATGTTGACCTTTGAAATGGTCTATTTGAAACGCTGGTGGTGTTTTTTTTTTTATTTATTCGAGCAAAATTTGTGGTCTAAAAGCCAGCCCACTGCTAATAAAGATAACTAGTGTGGTTTGCTGTTGGGTTCGGTTTTGTTCGGTTGGACTAAAATTTGTTATTTTTTATGTACTATTCCGTGTAACATTTTTTAGCAATTTTTCTAGAATTTCGTAGGGTTTTTCTAAAAAATTTCAAAAATATTTTTTAATATTTTCGTATATCTTTTTGAAAGCCTTTAATTTTTTACTTGATCGAATAAAGCCCAAACCAACCGCGAATCAAATAGGGCTTTTGCCCTCTTTGATAGCTAGTTTTTGTTGGGTTTAGTTTTATTGGACCAAAAAATAAATGCCACTAAAAGGGGACACAAAAGGACTAAAAAATTTATTAAAGATTATTTTTAATATCTTCGAGTATATTTAACAAAACCACAAAAGAAATTACTACAAAATATTTCAAAGTTTGATCTATTAAAAATAACAAATTTTGGCTCAACAAAACAAAACTAGAACAAGGAAAATGCCATTTTGAGTAGACACGAATTATGCCGTGGAATTCTTCCTGTCCATGAAGGTAACTATTGCGGGCAAATTCAATGAACGTGTTGTCCCGTCGAGATGATCGAGTTGCGGATCCTGCAGACCGCATCGAATATGCATACTTTTGAGCCGTGCTGGGAGGTTAGCCGGACTTTTATAAGTCAGTTCGAACACGACGTAATTAGGCTGGACGTAATTTTGATGGCGTAAGCATTACCTAACACGAAAAATAGATGGACTTAGAAACACGATATGATTTTGATGGTTGTGAGCATGACCTAACATAAAAAATAGATGAATTAGACTAGCATGATGCATGTCATGTCGGGATAGGTTTAAAAAGTGGATACGATGGGCCGTTAGGCCCAGCCCGATTGTATGGGCTGTGCTTGAGCTGGCAGGGCCTGAAAAAGGTCCAAAACAGTGTGAATCAATGGTACATGTTGGAGCCATGGCTATGCTGACCCGGCCAGAGAAAAGCCCAACATGCTTTTGAACCATATCGTGTGGCTAATAGTTATTCCCGCCAGCCTGTACGATACGGATAAAGACTCAGGATGTGCCTATTTGATTGGCAAAGGCTCAAGAAATGATGGGCTTGAGCTATATCGGTTCGACACGGTCTAACTCCTAGCACTATTTTTTATCCCTCTTATCACAAGAAGAAATCCCTCTTTTGGTTGGAACCAATGTGATTCATGTGTAACATTTTGAAAGCACAAGACAATAACCTACTGGCTTCTTGTTGGAATTGGACCGTGAGGTCTATTCATGTCTAAACTATCAAAACATATGAAACAATTGTACCATCAGGAAAAAAAATATATCAACATACAAGAGAGAGCTTTCACCAAGGTTCATCATAAATGGACATGGAAAATGAGAGAGCTATATGCTAAAGTCACATACGCGCATGGACGATTCATGTTGCATGTGTCCATCGACACAACATCATGTTTTAAGAGACACAACAAAATGTTCGTGCGATATAATATGTACTTTCTAGCAGCACATTGTATGTATTTGGAAGAGAGAATTGCATTGTTGCCCCTTGAACTTGCAACAAATCACGTTTATCCAAACTTGATTTTTTACTTTCTTATTCCTCAAACTTGTCTCCATTTGCATGGTTGCCTCAAAAACAGTAGGGCTCCCATTAGAAGCTGGTTTGGCTACCTATGTGGCAGTTAAAAGCCTATGTGGTGGCCACCTATCCGTTAATCGATTAAGCAGCCTACATATCCTCCTCCCATGTCTTCTTCTTCCCCTCTCTCCTCTTATCTCTTCCCCACTCCTCTGTCCTCCCTTTGTTCTCTCTCTAAGCCAAGCAGGAGCTAGAGGCCGCTGAGCCCAAAGCCTCTCACCACCGCACGTGCCTGGCGGCAGCACCCACCACGTCGTCCTCAGAAGAAGAGCCGCAGGAGAAGAAGCCGGTGGCGAGGGCTGTCCGGTGGCAGCAGGCAGGGCGGGGTAGGCTACATCGGGGCGGCATAGGGGTGGGACAGTCCACGTCGGAGCAACATTGCTCATCCCCTCCTCCCTACCACAACCTCATTTCCATCCGGCGGCAATGCATCTCGGCCATATCACTTTTAACAAACAAATCATCATAAAAATGCGACATGGCGTCCATGTCGGCTTCTAATGGGAGCACATACGGTTTTGGAGTAACAATGCAAACATAAACAAGTTCGAGGGACCGAGAAAGTAAATTCAAGTTTAGAGAGCTAAGTGAGATTTGCTGCAGCTTTAAGGGGCAACGGTGCAATTCTCTCATTCTAAAATGAATTTATGCTCATAACAAGCCGAAAATTTTGATAGATTTTTTTTTTTAAAAAAAATTGTTGCAAGAATGGAACATGACGTGTGAGTTTATCAAAGTCGCCTTTTTGTAGCTCGGTGAGCTAAGAGTCATCAGCCATGTGGGCATCTAGTGCCCGCCAAATGTAGCTCAACTCAAAAGCCACGATGGTTGACAAAAACACGATGCACTTGGGCATCTCATTCACCATTATCAGTTCAAAAGTAGAAGTTTTGTTGCGACTTGTGGAGGCAAAATATACACACTGCAGTTAGTTTATAAGCAGTAGGATCTTTAAATGACTAAATTTTGATGTTTAATGGCACTACTGTCTTATTAGACCAAGGCAAGTGAGATGTAAAAGTAAAATTACTGGTGTCAAAATGTTCTAGCTACCAACAAATTTTCTGTGCTAGAAAAAGAACAAAATAGTCACAGGAGACACCTGTTGACTAGTTGAGAACATGTAGGACGATTAATGTCAATTATATTTGCCACCTAGGATACAAGATATGGAGCGGGTAGAAGGTGGCCATAGAGAATTGCCACTTATGCTATATTCGAATATAGGACGATAAATAAAAAAAAGTTATATACAATATGCTATCTATATAGATATGCATTGACAGAACCTATTATATGGGCCATCTTTCTAGTGTTGTGTATAAGATGATATGGAGCATGCCATATAGAAACAATCTTCTAAACCAATCTCTAATGCATATACTGATGGTCTCGTCAAGTATCGTAAAAATATCTTACTTCTTGTTATATTATTATGTAAGACATATTTCGAATTTGTATATAAATTAAAAAATTTATAAAATCAAAATAAAGTTAAGAAAAAAATGATCATTCCATCCATATTCTAAATGTCTTGAAAATATGAGAGAGAACATCATGTGAGAATGCACTTAATAAATTTAATGCATGAGAGAATTATGCAATAAATAAGGTTAAATAAGAAAAAAATCAATAATTCGCATTCACACCTTGTACTTTTTAAATAAGATCATGCAAACTATGTGTCTAACATAGAAAACGGAGGGTAGTCATATATGATTGATGCGCTTTTCGTAAACTAACTGTAGAGAACACAGAATGGCGACTCCGTGATCCACTTTTAAAATGCTACGAGGAATGGCCTGACACTTTTTGGCTTTGGTTGGTTTATCATGCTTATCCCGAATGGCCTAACACTTTGCGGCTTTGGTTGGTGCATCAACTTTTGAGTATCACATGCAAATACGAATCACATAGCACATACTTAATGGAACATCGATCTGTCCCGTGTCTAATTTACAATGACAGAGCAAACGGAAAAGTTTGTCGAGGATAAAAATTGTTTTCCTATCTGGTTGGACTGTTTTAGTTTCTGCCTTTTTTGGAAGAGTTTTGTTTAGCTTTGCTGATTCATGAGAATTACAATTAATTATGAATATATACAATTTGTGAAGTCTGAATTCTTTGTTTAAAGTATTTGCAGGCAGCTTTGAACGTATGTACGTTTTTTTGAAAGGTAGCATGTATGAATGCAAGATCCTTGGTGAACCAATCGTTTACATATAAGACATAAGGTTGAGGTTTCACGAAGATATGTCATTTTAAACATGTTCTAAGTCAAAGTTTTAAATTTCATTTTTAACTTTTTTTAAAATTATTTGGATTAGCCACAAAAAACCGTATATTTATATATAGATTTGTCTCGAAAAGCACATCCATAATATCATACTTTTATAGATCTTATAAATAAACTATAATGATGATAAGTTACCAAAGTTGCATTTCGAACACCATGACAAGGTCCAAACATCAAGTTTTAATAATTTGAGATAGTAATCTTTTTTTTGGCAAGGTAATAGTCTCAAGAAAAAATATCACTTAGTGAGATGGGAGAAAGTGTGTAAAGCAAAAAGATTAGGTGGACTTGGTGTTCGAAGATTAAGGGAAATGAATTTAAGTCTTCTCTCTAAATGGTGGCGGAAGATTGATTCTGGAAAAGAATGTCTCTGGAAAACTTTTGTTGAAAACAAATATATTAGAAATCAACCGTTGTCTCAAATTAAAACTAATGTGCAGGATTCTGTAGTTTGGAAAAACATTATGGTTACTAGAGATTTATATTTGTGTAATAGAGTAGTTAAGTTGGGTGATGGTAGATTGGTAGACTTTGGAGAGATAGATGGATTAGAGATTTTTCTCTTCAATACAATTTCCCTGAGTTATTTGATATTAGTGATTGTCAAAATATTAAGGTTTTTGAAGCAAAACAGAAAGATTGGAATTTGCTTTTTAGAAGGTGGCTAGGAACAGATTTTATAGAATCTTGGAAGGGGGTGGTTCAGAAGTGTAAACTGATGGTATTTACAAATCAGAGGGATGCTTTTAATTGGAAAATTGGTAGTTCAGAGAAAGGGTTTTCAGTTAAATGCATGTATAGTTTTATTTGTGGACAGGAAAATACACATTTGAGATGGACTGATTTGATTTGGAAAGTGAAGGTGCCTATGAAAATTAAGGTTTTTGCTTGGTTAGTTTACCATAAAGCTATTTTGACTAAAGACAATCTAACCTGCAGGGGGTGGAATGGAAATCCTTTTTGCATTTTTTTGTTCCTGTTATGAAGATGTAAATCATTTATTTTTTTGTTGTTCTTCGGCTAGAGTGATTTGGAGTGTGATAGCTCTCTGTTTTCAAGTCAAAAATCGGCCTGTGAGTTTTGGAGATGCTTTTAAGTGGTTTATTAAAATCTGGCCTGTGGGGAAGAAGCTTGTAGGGATGTGTATCCTTGCTGTATTATGGGCTATTTGGTTGGCTAGAAATAAGTGGTGCTTTGATGGGTGTGTGATTTATTCGCCGTTAACTATTCTACATTTGGCTTGTGCTTTTGTGGTTTATTGGGCAGGTTTGTATACAGATGAAAATAGAGACATCTTGCGTCTGGGAGCGGATCATTTGAAGAAGGTTCTCCAGAATTTGGCTGCAAAACAAGGGGGAAGAACGGGGTCAGCAAGGGCGTATGGGGAATTAGAGTATTTTTGATTAAGGGAGTTTGTTTCTGTGGGAGTGAGAAGCCCGAAGGAGGTGCTGTTTTGGGGTTGTGGAGATTTTTAAAAACTTGTTAATTTTTGGGATTGTATGTTGCTGTATGCTTGGTAATGTTGGCTGTTTTTTGCTGTATCAGTTTGTTTGAGCTGGAGTTGAACTTTAGGTAACATCAGCAAGGTTGTTGATGTATACGGTCTTCTGAACTTTGTAATTCTGTTCTTGTTGAATGGAATTGGGGTTGTGTCCCCTGGTTCAAAAAAAAAGTAACATATAAGCAAATAATCACATGATTTCTCTTTATGATCTATATCTTTTTTCCTAATAAGGAGAAGCATTTTTCCCACTGGAAATCAATGAAAATATGTAATATATGGACTTATCATTGTAGGGCTTAGCTTTCAAGATTGGATTGTCACATGGATTTTAAAATTTGGCTGTGATGATTGTGTCTGTTAATTTGAAATGAAAAAAAAAAATTCCAAAACTACCTTTCGAACTCGTAATTGAGATCATAGGTCACATTGTGCTCATTATCATTATTACCAGTCAGACTTGCTACATACTGCAAGAGAAGTCCGTGCTCTTAACTTGCAGGAAGCAGCTCAAGACTGTAAAGTCATGGTTTAACTTAAGATCTTAGGACAAGTGAAACATGAAATAGTTTTAAATTTACAGAAACACAGTTCCAGCACAAATATTTGGATATTTTGAACAGTAGCCAATTCATTTCTGATGATCATTCTTGCCCTGCAGTGGTATAGGACCAACGTTCAGACCATTGTATGCAAGAGGTGCGTACATCCATGTTTCATCAGAGCTCAAGAGCTGTTCAATAGAACAAGTGAACATCAGACTTCAGAGCAATGCCTATATGCTCAGAATGCATTATTTACAGCACTCAAATTTCAGTTATTTTGCATTGTTCGGATTGGAAATGTATCACATATGTTGCACCTCGTAACGGCATTTTGTTCAAAGACTGTTTAAGTTTTCTTCTACTTGAAATGAATGGCAGAGCTGCCGCCCATGAGAGTTGATATGAAGCCAATATTAATATATATACTATGTTATATTTTCAAGAGTAAAAGCCAGAAAATTGAAGTTATATTTTCTATTAATGTACATTCTCCATTATTCTATTAAAAAGATTTAGCTCAGACATGAACAGATACCTTTATCTGTAGCTGCAGAAACTTGACGTACTGAACTGCATCCTCCAACATTGTGCTGATGTCAACCTGCAAATGCAGAACATTAAAAATGATCAATTCTCTCGATGCTTTCTACACGGACTTCTCATTAGCCAGAAAGTAAGTAAATCGCTAACTAAGAGTAAGAGCTTAGCTTACTTTGGTTCCATTGGGGATTAGCTGCTGAAGTATTTTCAGTTTCTCATTAAATCTTCTCCTTTCTCCTCTGTTAGAAAGAGGACCACAAATGCAATCAGAAAACAAAGATGCAAAGATTCGAAATCAGAACAGAAATAGCATATTGTAGCTGCTGACCTTTGCATAAAGGCTTTGCGAACCCTTCGAAGACTGCTTACGAGGTCTTGAAGGATCTCTCTGTTTCAGAACAATGGATTTCTCAGATGATGGAGTTGAATCTTCTTCAGAGCTGCAGCAAGAGGAACAGCTCTGACCGACAAGCTCAGTATTGGTCTCATCATCAAGAGCACCTGAACTCGTCCTTGAAACCTGGCATAAATTGCACCAATGAGGATGCTAGATTGCTAGTACATTTAAAGCATGGCATCGAGTTTTTATATATAGTCAATGCAAAAAAATTACACTTTGCTTTGGTAGAATAAAGTGTGTCTATCTAATAGCCTTCACCTACCAAGGGAACAGTCCGGAATCTCTTGGTAGGGTTCTGATTCTCCTCCCTATGCTCATCCATGTGGAGTATCCTCTTGCCACCAGTAACTGCCTTAGCCCTTGGTGTGAAGATCTCTTGACAGTGATCAAAACACATATCGATGCTAGTGCTAGCCAATGGCGGCGCGCCATAGCTCTCGGTGTCAATGAGAGGAAGGAACAAGCTACCAGGCAATGTGCTAGCTGTGATAAAAGAATTAGCACAAGTGCCGTTGGAAGAACAAAGATCGGCATCGACATCACTGCTACACCAGAACATGGATTGCAGATGAGCAATCATCTCGGATTCATCACTCTTCGCATCGACTGAGCCCCAAACTGCAGAGCTTTTAGCCTCCATTCTGTGAGCAGTGCCTAATTGTGTTCTGTTTTCTGAAACTTTTGGATTCTAGCGCGAGGATGCTTTGCGAGTACAGTGCAAGTAGGGGCATACATATATACTGTGTTCTCTGGGATCTTTTGCTGATATAAATTGGATTCTCAAGTTCTATCCTACTCTTAGAATGACAACTAAGCAGTAGTAGTTTATAATCTGAAGTGCAAGATCCCATACCCCCCTCAAGATTTTCCACTTCAAGTGGTAGAAAGATCACATAGGGAATCGTTTGCCCATTGAGCAATACAAAGAGGCAATCATACTGTGCCCCATGGAACAAAAGAGAATAAATGAGCAATAATGTGACTCTCGTGGTTTTAGGACAACAGAAGAACAATAATAATGAATTTTATAGTGCATTAGATGATCCATTTGATCAGTAATTAAGTTGCATGATCAACAACAATGATACTTCGACAAAAACAAAATATCAGATATAAGAAAAGGATTAAGAGCTGGCCTGAAATAGGAAATTAAGGAATGGGGATGATCATGGAGGAGAAGTGCTGGTGGGGCATTGGTAAACTAAAATATAATATAATAGCAAGTTAGCAACTCTGTTTTCAACTTTGCGATGGAAAAATAAAAACCCATCTCTGTGAAGGAAACCCCGCAATACTTCGATAAATCAGCAAGCACAGTCAAATCAGCAGAACATGGCAGTTATATGATGTGCCACACTATCTTGCTCCGCTGCATGAATCCTAACTCTGTAATTCCGTAATTGACATTATGCAAGTCTAGAGCTTGCACACTATACTTCTGCAGAAGATAAGCACGCCAGAAGCCAAAGTTGCTTGCAATTAGTACATGGGCAACCATTAGTACATGTACATGGGCCAAATTGTGGAGTTTTAACCAATCGACAAGTCTCTTATTTTGCATATAGGACAGCTAAGACGGGCTTATTTTTTTAACAGAAGAGAAACACGGCTTCTGCAAGCGTCAACACTCTAGCTGGATGAGCTCCAAAATGGGATATTTTTCGATTAGATTCACATCATGTAACTTTGAATATGTACATCTAAAATGGGCAAAGTTCACAATTCCATTCAAAACATATAAGCTAGCTGTCCTTCAGTTGGGTACTACCCCAAGAAGAATCAAGAGTTTAATGACCAATAGGCAATCATTCCATTACCCGATTAGAACTTGTTTCAAATAGAACTAGATAACTCAATAATAATGCACACTAGAGATTATTGATAAGACAATACCAGATTGCAGAAGGGATCCATGATTGCATATGAAATTGCACTGGTTTAAGCAGGCAATAACTAGGGAAAGAACAATAGGCAAATACTATAAATAAAAATAAAATTGCAATGCCAGTGCACATGACAATAGTTTTACATGGAATGTGACATGCAATATGCAAGCACAGAATAGCAAGGAGATACAATCATGAAATACAGATAATGTATTAAGGAACAAAGTCATCATTCTAACCCATTAAAGTGCAACGCATTGAACTGCAAGAGCACAAGCCAAGAAAACATTGCGCAACCATGCTGTAGGCTATCTGGGCACATAGTGATCATCACAGACATACAACACCCATCACCCATGCAAACTGAACTGAACAATATGCTTCAAGAATTGCAGGTGAAATTGTTGCCCAATCAGAACAGCTTAGAAACATTTGCATCAATGCTACCTACATGACCATCTGCTTGCATAAAGGGAAGAAAAATGAGAAATCGTATTTCAAAAACCAAGAAGCAGCATCCCATCATTTTAAATAGTAGCAAGCAATGCATACCTGGAGGCATGAATCAAAACCTATTCAAACTAATAGGTCTGGAAATAGAATAATTTCTAAGGCATCAACACAAGTTGAATTGACATATTGCATCACATATAACAAAAAATTTAATCCTTCATTACAACTTACTTAACAATCACAAGCAACGCATGAGAACTTCAAGTTTGCTAGAACACACTGAACGAATCTAAATCACATAAGTTGAGACTTCTATTAAAGGGTCCATCTCTTTATCCAGGTGAAGCTCAGCCACAGCAGCAAGGGAAAATGTCTTCAGCGGTACTGCAAGAAAAGAACACAAATCGTTGAGTCTTTTCACTTGGACAAAAGACTATAATTCTTGTGAGTATCAGTCTTAACACATGTAGAAACATTTATATGTAATCAAAACAGCATTGCACGCAGGTAAGTGCAATGATCAGCCGATCACAACTTTCTTAAATTCTGATATGAATCAATAACTCCCAGACAGTACATTATACAGAACAAGCTACAGTAGTTTAAACTACATCAAAATACTAGAAACATATGCTTGGATATTGCAGTTCAAGTTAGAGAAAACGAATTAAAACTTGCTAGAATGCTGCAAATGAAAAATGAATCAATAAAATAATTATGGGGGCAGCATATTATAAAGGACAAGTTTCAGTAGTTAAAATTCTACATCAACATTACTAAAATTATATTCTCAGATAGAGCACTTCAAGAGAGAGAAGCCGAATTAAACCTTGTTAGATTACTGCATATGCAAAATCAGCAATATAAGCTTGGAGTAATACCTTGATGAAGCCAATATCCTTGGCATTGCTGCGAAAGCATTGCCTGCAGCACATGAGCCCATACTTCCTGATCAGACCGTGAGGATTACCACAAACCCGGCTGCCAAAAAAGATAATAGGTTTCAAAGTTAGCAATGTTCAGCATAGGATAGAATTACCATTTAGCGCATAATGAGCACAGGTTGAATTATTCTTTTAGCCAACATCTCTCAGACAAAGCAGTTCAGATGATACATGGACATCTCCGTATCTCATGTTCAACATGAAAAAAGGTTATTCATTTCACCATTCAGTCAGCACTTCATGTGATCCATAAGCCATAACAATACCAAGCAAATGTCCATGTGAAGCAAAACAGATAACTGCAAGATGAGCAAAATGACCACATCGCAAACAGATCAGATTGGCAGTCAGCAAAATGACCGCGCCTCAAACAGACAAGACAGAGTGTGATATGACTGTCTACGATTCAGCAAGATCCTTCAACAATAGGAGTACAAAACAACAGATCTTATCACAGTAAAAGACACTACAGGGTTACATAATAGTAGCTTACAAAAAAAGTCTTTTTATCACAGGAAAAGACACTACAGGGTTGCATTAACAGTATAGCCATTAAACAAAATCATACTACGTCTTTACAGACTAACTACTCCGACCAGCACATGCATACAACAGGAAAGCAGCAGAGTACACATCTTAACATGGCATCAAAAAACATTCAGAGATAGCGCGACTGTCATCTTCCTAATAACACAGGAATCGCACGCGCAGGGACCAAGAGACGAAGCGGGGGAGCAATCACCAGACGCGAGAGCCGGGGCCGTAGTTCTTGGGGTGGGAGTTCCACACGTTGGAGTGCCCCATCGCCTCCTCCTTTTCCTCCTCCTCCCTTCCCTTCTCGGTGGCGCGGCGCGACGAGGAGCGAGGGAGATGGCGGCGGCGCGAGGAGTGACGCGTGGAACCCTAGCTCTCGTCTGGCTGACTGGCTCACGCTCGACCTCTATTTCTGCGGAAATCTATTATGGGCTTTATGAGCCTAATAGAAATTTGTCGTCGGCTTTACTAGCCCAGTAGATTGTGGGCTTTCTTTATAATTAGAATTTGTCGTGGTTTTATAGGCCTAGTAGTAATTTGTCATGAGATTTATGGGCCTACCAAGAGCTTATCATGGCCTTCCAGGACTAGCAAGAATGTGTTAATAGACCAAAGAGAAAAAAAGTTTACTTTTCCTCCCTAATGTGTGAGATCTGACCGTCCAATCTTGCATCGAACGGTCACAAATGAGTTGAGGAGAAAAAATGAACTTCTGCAATAGTTAAGGAAGGTAAACTGGACTTCTTCCTTTTATAGGCCTAGCAGTAATTTGTCATGAGATGTACGGGCCTACCAAGAGCTTATCATGGCCTTCCAGGACTACCAAGAATGTGTTAATGGACCATACAGAACTAGTAAGAATTTTTCATGGGCTTTACTGGCGTAACCATAGTTTGTGTTGGGATATAAAGGCCTAGTAAGAAGTCTGGGCTGGATAAGTCCTGTCTCCCGTTCGGCCCACTAGAATTCCTACGAACTTGCTCTTTTTCCGCTTAGAGTAAGTCCATTTTTTACACCCCAACTATTTCAAAAGTCCCTTCCACATCCCAGAAAATACAAAATCAGTTTTTAACACCTCACGTATCAAAACTAGGCCGATTTAGACCTTCTGTGGTTTAGAAGGGTGGCTTTAGAGAGGTGGACCAAAGAGAAAAGAAATAAGTAATTTTTCTACGACCGCCAAAAATCAAGCGTATATTTGTTCTTCTCATCAATTATAAATCAAAAAGAGAATCTATTTTTGCCAATGGTATGGAGCAACCAAGGTCTATAGAAGTTACAAACCTTTTACATGCTATTTGATAAGCTGACCTTTAAGTAACATGAAGATTTTTAGAGCTATATTTGGAACAATAACAATTATTCTTTTAGAACGCTTTACAAGAGCATCGCATCAAATAACTTGTCTTTAAATGACTACAATATTGTTAGGAAGAGCAACAGTCTACTCAAACTTAAATTTTTTGGTTGATCTTGCTCAATTAGTTAAACACTCGGAGCCTTCTTGGTTGTAAGGACGTTTAGAAACTCAATTAAATACTGAAGAAACTTTACTCCATCTCTTCTAATGCTCGTCTACAAGCTTTTGATACTGGTAATATTATAAGACTGGTTTGCCATGATTAGAGCTCTCCACGGAGCTAATCCTGAAGTTCGATCATTTTTTTGAAGTAGCTCTTTTTCCTTGTTCGTTGGCATATTTAGCTACGACGAAATGACAAGATTTTTCTCTCAAATTTGCAACCTGCGCCACACGTAGCATCTAAAATTAGTTCCTCGATGCAGCTTCTTCGTATGAGAGGGAGTCAATCCTTTGGAGGTGCCATTACTTAATGGCTTTGAACGTTGGAGTCGAATTAATTTGTTGTTGCTCGTTTTTTCTTGTTTTTTTTCTTTGATCTGACTCTTGTTTGTACAAGTCCATTTAAATAGTATATATCTGTGGGTAATCTCTTCTTCTCTTTTGTAAAGGAAAAGAGGTATATTCCGTCTAAGTCCTTTCAAGTGCAATGCAAGTGGTGGGGTATCCATCAAGAACCTAAGATCGGCATGCAAGCGAGCGCGCATTGCCTCCTCAACTCGTCTGAGTGGAGAAGAGAACACGATGCCATATATGCAACAACGTGCATATCATATACTTGCGTCGGCCACGTGCACTAACCACTATATATATAGTCATATAGATATATACTTCCTCTGGTCATAAAAACAAGTCACTGTTGACTTTTGAACACGTCTTTTGACCATTCGCCTTATTTAAAAAACTACGTAAGTTATCATATATTTTGTTGTGATTTGTTTTATCAACTAAGTTACTTTAAGTATGATTTATATTTATGCATGTTTGCTATAAATTTTTTAATAAGCTGAATGATTAAGGCGTGTCAAAAAGTTAAGGGCGACTTGTTTTTATAACTGGAGGTAGTATCTTTGCGCCGCAAAACTGAACAAAATCGACGATGGGAAAATCAGCCAGTTCCGATTGGCACAGACGACTGAAGGCCAACTTTTTCTAAAAGGAAAACAAAAACTCTCCCTTTCTCCAAAGACTTGAGTTTCTAGAGGTGATCAAGATCCGATGCCCACAATACCAAAGATGCCATTGCATGATTGAAAAGGAATTGCTCCTAGAACCCCATGGGAACCTTTTCTTCAATCGTCCTGTCTCCAACTAATACTATCCAAAATGGAACACATATGTCTCCATTTAACTGCCTACTTGAAAATATTCCTTGCCTATATTTCTATCTTTCCTAGACAAAAACACAAACCTAAGTTATCTATAGACCCCATTTTTAGCTTTACACTCAAATATATTCTATTAACGAGCGAGGTGGCCTGCGCTTTGCGCGGCTAGATTTGTTTTGGTATATAGTGTTTATTTCTAACTCATAATCTATCTCTCACATATCAGATCAGCTATTTTGCTGGAGTTCATAGATGCTACTCTAATTGCTAAATTTTAGTGATTGGAGCGGTAGAGCTACCCCATCGTGGGTATGTAGTGGTAAGAGATCAATGAGCCGTTTCATCAAACATGTACAGATGGATTCATGGCATTACCCCATAGTAGGGGTTAATTACCGTGCTAGCTATTAAATCAAGCAAAATAAACGCTCCATAATGTTTGGACATATCTATCAAAAAATATTTTTACTTTCTCTAATAGAGGCAGCAGCTCTAATAACTAATTAATAAGTAATGGAGAAGCAATGCTTAGCCGAAGGAATCCAGAACTGAAAGTGATCTTCGCTTTTAAGCTAGCAGCTAGCCTGTGGCTGCTTTTGGGTGGTCAACTAAAGTTCAGAATCCTTTGTCGTGTTAGGCGCGCAAACAAGCGATCGACAAGTGTGCGTGTCTTAGAGCATGCTAGCTGTAATGAACAAGAGCTAGGAGTAGTAGCAGATATCTTTAGCTTCAGTCACTGATCCACTTTGTCCTGTCCACTAGAAGCCATGAAAAGATCATTTGTCCATTAGCTTTCACTTCAGGGTTAAGCCTCCAACCAACTTGAGTTTACTTGATGTCTCAGTTCGCAGCCATGGTAGCCTTCTCTAGCTTTCTTACCTTTTTTCGCTCTCTCTACCAAATTTAATTAGCGCTATGATTTGATGGAAGTGGGTAGATGATTTATGTTTGTCGTACATGATCCTTTGTTTAGTTTTAGTTTTAGTTGGAAAAACTAATCACCTTTAAAAACGTATAAAAAACTAAATGAATTATTAAAACTATTTTTAAGATATTTGAAAAGAATTCTACAAAGTCCCGAAAAAAATAAAAAAACTACCACGAATAGTCTATGCATAAATAACAAAAATTGTAAACCCAACGAAAACTAAACTAAAACCAAAAAAAATAAATAAATCAAAGAGTACCTTAACTAAAAACCGGCACATTCGTGTTGGATAAATATCGGTAAAACAAGTCTTAACTTAAAAACCGGCATATTCGTGTTGGATAAATATCGGTAAAACAAGTGGCCGGCTTTCAACGGTTTGCTCAACCTCCAACACAATTTAGGTATTGGTGGTTGCTCCAATTCGTGCCCCAGGAAAGGTCCCGAGGCCAACTTGGGCACTCTGAAAAGGACAAACTGGGGAATGATAGATTCGTTGCACCTGCATTCTGAATCTGCAAAAGCTTAGTTAGCGTTAAGTTATTAACCAATCAGACCATGGATGGAACTGGCATGATCCGGAGAGGATAAATACTACTGTGCTTAGTGCCAAAATTAATTAAAAAATGGGACCAACAACTTAAGGAAATCTAACGTAATTAGATTAACCTAAAACATGAACACTGAGATATAATACAAAAATAATTAGATAATCACCGTTGATGGTATTGTTTGTTGATGCCATCGCTAGCTTGGTCAAGCCATTCAGCCTACGTGACAATAATGCAGTCGTAGAGGATGCAAGTAGTCGGTAGTAGATCAAGCTTCTCATTTACTCCCTCCATCCCATTATACAAGGCGTAACTGCAAAAAACGCAAAGACCAAGGAACACTCGCCCCAATGATGACGCTTTCGTGCTGCTAACCAAGATTTTTACGCGCGCGGCGCGCTCAGCGCCCATGAGAAATTACATGGGCCGGCGCAACTGAGGAGCCGTGGTTAATGGGGTTGGAATGGATGGAGTGTGCACGAAGTTGCGATGAGAGACGCTTTAAACGTACGAGAGCTAGCTGCGCAGTGAGCAAGGAGAAGACAATACATCGCTAGCTTTCAATGCTTTACATGCATGTGATTAACGAGAGCAGTAATTAATTAAGTGTGGTGAATGCAGATTAACGGGAGCTGAGGAAGCGTCCTATATTTTGGGATCTCAAATAAATCTAGCTACGCCTTGTATTTTGGGAAGGAAGGAATAGCTCCTAAACAACAGCACGGTAATAATGATAGCAATGACCTTCCTGGAAGCTCCAGCGCAATCCCACGAGATCGTATTAGGGTTTAAAGGATCAGGGCTAATGCAAGATTAAAGTGGTCATAATTAGCTTAGGTTCTTCGTGAGCGCCCTCTTCCATGTCTCATATAGCATCGTATCTCGGGGGGGGGGGCGAAATTTGATAGGTTAGCACGACGTTCCCGATTAGGACTCCAATTAACTTAGAGATAAGCTCAATTAGGGATTTACCCAATTAAGTGATCATAAGTACGGGTTAGTTCGAGATTAATCCTAACAACAACTGCAATATAGGCTTATCGCAATTTATCATACAATGCTTAGAGATGGTTTCACCTTGGGTGAGATCCAAAACTACGATTAAAAAAAAATTATCTTTCATTTTAGTTAATAAATTGGACCATCTAACATTTTTTGAGTTGAAGATTGTCTCTAAGCGTAGCGGGGTAACGCTGAGACACATAATGGTTAAGGTTGTCTCAAACACTATCTCTCTTCCTTGGAGGCACCATATTGCACATGATCCGGAGATGATAAATACCATCGTGCTTAGCGGCAAAATTAATTTAAAACTAGGACTCACAACTACAATATAAGCTTAACGCAGTTTTGTCATCACAATGTTTAGAGATGGCCGCACGGCCTAGAGTGAGACCCACAACTATGATTATAGAAAAACACGGATTTACCTTTTGTTGTAGTTAATAAATCGGATCTCTAAGCGTAGCGGGGTTGTGTTGAGACGCATAATGGTTAGAGGTTGCCACCAAACACTGTCTCTCTTCCTTAGAGGAACTATATTGCACATGCTCTTCTCCTTTAGTGATGGTGACGTGATGGTGAAGGTGATGCCTAGCTATATGTGCCAATTGGCTAACCTTTATTGGCCCATACCCAATCAGATTACTGGCCGCTTGGTGGTATCGATCTCCCTTGTTTTGTTGTCGCTTGCATCGGTGCCCTTCGAGAGTTGGAGCTTATAAATTTGAGCGATGGCGATATATGCGTCCAGTACACGAACCATGCAGCGAGTGACATGTGTGTGTGTTGGTTGATGATCGATGCAAGCACCAATCTTGATCAAACAGCAGCCCTCTTTGATCAATGTATGTATTGATTGCTGTGACCGAACAATTAATTGTGCTGCCGTTAACATGTACTATGTAGGTAGCAGTGTCGGAGACAACAGCTTTGTTATAGTTGTTCAGCTATACCAATCTACTATTAGAACTAATACAGTATTATGGAACAACAGTTAGCTGAAGCTGACAATTTTTTTTTTAATTATTCGTGTAATGGGTGTTTGCTAAGACTCGGCCAAAATTTCGAAGCTTTATTTATAAAAAATTTCTAAATTTCTTTAAAATTATTTGTTCGATGGGTGTTTCCATTATGTCATTTTTTTTAAAAAAATTTAAATAAACTGCAACAATAATTAGTGTTAAGTTGCATTCGAAAACCATGCCGATTTCTAAAACGTCGAGTTTTTATGATATGAAAAGAGTACTATCGACTCATGCTCTTAGTTACAGTATATTGGACGGTGACTCACGTGTTGTTTAACGTGACATAAAAGAGTTCTAGATGTAATGGCCATTTCTATTAAGGATATGTCAAATGGTCCTAAGTTAAGACGTTGTATTGTTGTAGTGAATAAAATATTGGGATCAACTTGCTAGCAGACGCCTAGGTTCTACACTAGTGTACAAGTGACTTTTTCAAAGCGCGCAATGGCCGTGCAGGCCAAGCCAAAGCAGGCACGTACGTCGTCGCCGCCAGCAGAATGTAGCCCAAAAGTGAATTTCCACAATAGCAATACTATTTTTCCAGAAAGAAAAAGTGAATTAACATTACAAATGTATTGAAAAAAGTACAAAAATCGTCTGAGAAACGGTGAACCGTCGCCATAGCCACTGCCACCTCGAAGCATGGCCACCCGCCTTGACTGAACCGTTTAAACTTAGCAATACATTTTTTCCCACCATATCAATACATTTTTCAGATGAAAAAAATATGGAAAAACAGTTGTAATGGACTGAAAAAAGAAGGAAACCACCATATCAGTACATTTTTTAGATGAAAAAATATATGAAAAAACAGTTGTAACGGACCGAAAAAAAGAAGAAAATCGACCGCAGGAACAGGCTCTATGCAATGCCCGTGAAATAGCCGAGACGTAAAATATAAAAGAGTGAAATTTATATGAATAATAAAAGACGAAGTAAATAAAGTCTGGACCGTTCTAAGTTAGCATGTCATCGGTGGCGGTACAAGAATAAAAATAAATTAAGACGGCTCCCATGAACGGAGAGAACGGAAAAGGACGGATCCGTGTGAGTGGCAACACATGCAGACCGTCCGTTGATGCAGCCGTCGCTTGCATGGCCCGTGCCACCAAGGTTGATGTCAGGTCGGTCTCATGAAAGCGAAGAGATGAGATGCATCTGATCTGGACCCAAAGTACGTACTCGGAGAGGCCATGAGGCCATGATCTTCCTCCAAGTGCGATTCATCCGCAGCGTAGTGTCCACAGTTTTAGGTTAAGTTGAAAGGTGCTTTCGATCGATTCTTGGATGTTCTTGCCATGCATGATCTTGGAATTAAGTGCATGCTTAATTGATTATTAGGGTCCTGTTGTGGCAAGGCTCCAAATAGCTGGAGCCAAGACAGGAGAATTAATACATATGTACGTTCGTCCGACAAATCTTTTCAAAGTAGAGAGAGTGGTTAGCATGTCTATAGATAAATATGTAGTTAGTGGGAGTCGAACCTTAATTAAGACATTCCTGCACGACATAGACATGCTCATGGTAGCCATGCCCAATCTACCTGACCCGACAAGTGCAACAAGTCGGGTCGCGCCTCGATTTAAAGCCCGAACGTCCGGTCGGATTCGTGCCTGAAAAATCAGCCGTGTGGCTTCGTGTTTTCGTGTTTTGGACCGGGTTTTCAGGTTTCGGATCGGGTTCAGGCCCAAATTGAAAAATCAGTCATGTAGGTTCGGGTTTTCAGATTTCAGATCGGGTTTTCGGGTTTTGGGTTTTCAGATTTCGGACCGGGTTTTCGGGTTGGGTTTGGGCTCGGATTTGTGACCCGATGCATCAGGTGTGGTCAGGCTCGGGCCTACTGTTTTTTATTGGGTTTTAGAAAACCCAACGCGAACCCGTCCGTCAGGTTCCAAAACTTAACAGTATTACAGATATTTAAAAATATGTCCTTGTTATATGGGAGAATCGTGACTTGAATCGACAACCTCTTGAGACCTTGTGACTCCCAACTCACCCTTCTATCCAACCCATCCACCCACATGTATTGATATGACTACGATGTGCATTCCTTTTGTATGTTTTTTAAACGATGCATTAGTACCGTTTCGTAACACAAACCGGTACTGATGCCCTCACATCAGTACCAGTTCATAACACGAATAGATACTGATGGGCTCTCATGGAGCTGGGCCGCACCCACCCACCAAAGGGCTCATTAGTGCCGGTTATTAAATATCTTTCTATCATTAATTACTTTGCAACAACTATACTAATTTGTGCATTAGTTCGGAAGTTGTAAAACTAAGGTTAGAGGTTAGATATATCGTTAGCAAAACTATCATTCATACAAACCATAAAAGTATAGTGAGAGGCGTCCCATATGCCACCTAGAGAGAGGCGTCCAACAGGCACCTATTGGCGCCCACCTCTCTCGATGGCTTCTGGTGGCGCTCGAGAGAGCTGAGGCCAACGAGCACCCATGGCGCCCATCTAGCTCGACGTCTCCCTGAGGCAATGAGAGAGAGGCGACAATCTGGCCCCTATGTCCCCTATTTCACTCAGCGGTTAGTACATAGCCATCAAGAAAGATGCCTATTTCTCTCGATGGATAAATTGATTAAATTCAAATGGATCTTCGAGAGAAAACTCACCCGAAGGATTCCTTTGACTACCCTCGCAATAGAATATCTCTCTAATAAAATAACATCAATATTGATGGTCATGAACATCTAAAGTTGGTTTATAAAACAAATGACATCATTGAAAGAAAGCTTTCAATGTGATGACCCCATGTAAGTGGACAATTTTTTTTGGTGAATCTAGAAGTGATGTTTATGAGATAATATTAGGAGCATGGCTTAGAAAAGCTAACTTTGATTTAAAGTACTTGTAAAAAATATTTCATTTTTTATGATCTAACATCATCGAATAAACATTGTTAACATGACATTTTTATTTTTAATTGTTTTCTCAAATATCTTTCTATTATTAATTACATTGAAACAAATATACTAATTTGTGCATTAGTTTGGGAGTTGAGACAGTAAGGTTAGATATACCATTAGCAAGCTATCATTCATACAACCATAAAAATATAGTACAATTTTCAAACAATTTAAAAGTTTTCAAAGTATTTTACAAAAAGTACTTAACTAAACCTTACATGGCACACAATTCATACATATTTGATCATAAATATAAAAAAATTGAAACAAATTATTAAAAAATAAATACAATATTTTAGTTTTGTAATAAGTAACATGTATTAACAACGTGACGAAACACATTCCCTAATTTTAAAAATGTTTAGAAATTACCTACTCTCGACTGCATGTATAGAAATGGTTGAAGGATATGACTCTAGGGCGTTGAGGTCATACTAGGCTTCTCTCAACGGCTTGTGCTAAGATCGTCAAGAGAACCCTATAGCTATCCCTAGCCACCGAAGGGCTTCTTACCCTTATAATTTGACTAAATTCAAATGGCACAGCGGAGCGCGGCGTGGTATTCACTCATGAGGTCACGGGTTCGAGTCTACACCCCCGCTGCGCCATTTTTTTTTAAAAAAAAGTTGTTTCGACAGAGAAACTGTCGAGAGTACGCCAACACAAAGAGGTGGACCAACAGGCTGCAAAGGCTACTCTCGACCGTCTAATGTCTGGCCATCGAGAGTAGGTAACGACGCTACTTGCTATACTTGCGGGGAAGAGCACATGCATGTGTCCCGACGGCTAAAGTTTAAACCGTTGGAAGAAGTATGACAGTCGACGGTTACTTTTTAGCTATAGAAAGTATGGTAGTTCACTGGATGGTTTTCTAATGCCACAACAAAACCAGTCTATTACATTGTGGCAAAACATTTTGTCAACCGAACATATATATCTAGTGATTTATTTCAAGCATTGTCCGATGAGGAACAAACAAATTTAAGCATGGGCGAAATCTAGATCATTAATTTTATGCGGCCGAATGGGCTTGGATTGATTGTCCAGCTAATCCTTGGCAAGTTTAGTGCACTAGTTTTAGGGCCGTTCTTGTCGGCTAATCTTATATCACTTATTTGTTTATCTAACTTATTTCTTAATTTTAAGAGCTTTTCGAGATAAAATCAAGAGCCGGGTGCACTTTGTTTGACTCCTGTTTTAGAGCTCTTAGACAAGTCTTTGATATAAAAAAGATACAAAAATATTAAATTACTCTTGATTAAACAAAGATAAGTAAATAGATAAATAAGTCAAATAAGCCGACAAGAACATACCGTTAATCTTTTCTTTTGCATGGGCTAGCAATCAGATGAATAGCGTGCAGTGTTGGGATCACAAAAAAATTTGTAGCGTTTTTGCAATATGTGTTGGTGCTGACGGATGGGTGGATGGATCAACAAGATTGTCCTACTTGTCTATCAACTTACTGATTGGGATCTTAATTTGTTTCTTTCAGTTGGAGATATATATGCATTTATCAGAAGGTTAAGACAAGTGTTCACCTTGGATGTGATGTGTCCATAAAAAGTATATTATTCAACTAATATACTTTCCGGCCGATCATATTAATATATACATGCGTAAAGTCGACTTTGTATGTTTTGAAGCTGCGCAAAAGCCTGTATTAATTAGCAGAATTTTTTAGATAACAAAAAAAACTGGTCTCTACGTCTATAGTCAAGTTATATATACAAAAAATATTTAAATTAAAGCGTATAAAAGATATATACAACAAAATACATGGAAGCAACATCGCAAAATTTAAGCGTATAATTTTAAATTAAAATTTGATTTCATATATAGCCAAGTTCCCCATTTGAATATATTTAATAATGTTTACAAATAATTTTATGAAATTCCTAAAATTCTATAGTCAATTTGATGTAGACAAATCCGCTTACATTTTGAAATCGGTTAACGACCAGCAGCAAGTTTTTTCACGTGGAGCGAACCAGCCTAGCTAGCTAGCATTCATAACTAGCTAGGTTTACTGTTCATTTGTGCTCGGGACTGACTTATCTTCAGACGCCTGAGAGTTATTTACCTCTCAGTCGATTTTTTAGACCATTGATCAAACATCTTTATAGGACATAAAAATTTTAACGGTAGAATCTAGCTACATAAAAATCAACTGAGACTAAATAAGTCGTCTGAGAAGCAGCAAAACCTAAGTTATTGTTCATCACACCACATGCATTGACTGACCTTTTTTCTTGTACGTGTATTAGCATCCAAATTAAATAAATATGATAAGTGTTACCGTGCATATCGATCATAAAGCAACGTCAATATGAAACAAATCATATTATACCTCAATCGATTTTTTTCCCCTGTAGGCTTCATTCTGCTTTCGTTTACATTCAATTTGCTTGAACTCCATGGAATTAAAGCAATAACCCCATTTGGAGTGCAATGACCCATTTGGAATGCACTAATCTCAGTTGCAATCTAACTATTGCAAAAACAAATCACAAAAATATCCTCGTGTTCCAAAAAGAGCCTGAGTTGTTGGATAAACTCAAGCTCCTTGGGAGCTGCATGCAGGGCAACCACCCAAAACTTGGATAGACATTCATGGACATATCCCATCTCTTCCTTCCTTGGCCAAACTTCTTCCTTTCCTTCAGCACAATGCTTTACTCTTCATCTACAAGGTGGATAATATTACTCTTTTTTTTTCTGACTTATTCAACAGTGTCGATCTGATCCATCCAATCCTCTTCCCTAGCTTTGTTTGTTGGCACTAGGTACATTGGCCCCAATGACACATATACATGTTGATCATGTGCATGTAGATGTAGATGCATATGCAACCAATCACTTGGGCCCCGCCATGGATGGCTCTGTGCCTCCCTAACCGGGCAATGTGTGCTGTACTGCCTGTGGGCCCATATATATATTCACTGTCCATGCCACGTGTGACATACACACACAAGCTATATATCAGATTGGATATTTGGATTAACATGCAACTGTTGCATACATGAGGGGACCTATATATTAAGATCCAAGATCCAAGTGCCTACACAACATATATAAAGTTGGATTAATTCAATCGGTCCTAGTATAAATAGTTGAACATGCATGCTGGGACCTAAGAGATGTGTGATGCAAAGGCATCCAAAGATTAGTGGGGCACACATGCATCTGTGCTACAGCCAGTGACTTGATCATAAAGCAACCACAGCTAGCTTTATCATGATTAGGTTTTCGGTGGTTATTATTAATTGCTTGGAGAGTTTGAGATTTGGCGTTTCTTGATATCAGCTCCCATCTATAGTGCCTTTCATGCATTTTATTTTATGTTTGTGTGCAAACTTTTCCAGACATGCTGGTACTGATATATAGGAGCTAGTATATGCATGTTAGCTAAACTACATGCACTTCAATTAAGTGCACGTTTGAGCCTCCTATCATGCATGGAGCAGATCATCATCAGAACATATAATATGATCCAAGAGAATTAAGCACATGCATTAGGAGAATCCATGCATGCGTGCATGCATGTGCGTTCACAATTGTTTGTGAAAAGGTTGGGAGAGGTAGGTATAAGCTCTACACGTTTTGTTCTATTGCTTGCGCCAAATTAAGCGGGAGGAAGACTTTGACATGGTATGCTATTGCTGCCGTAAACACGCTTGGGACCCAACTAATTACTGGGATTCAATCTAAAGTCTACTATGCGAAACATCTGCCCAGTTCTTTCCAAACATGTCTTAATTAGGAGCCACACTAGTTAGGCTACCATTGTTTTTCTACGAGCATATATGACTAGTCAAATATATCGATATATACCCCCCAAAACATTCCGAACATGTCTAAAGCATGTTGCTTATCTCAGCTTAACTACTCTTACGTAAGTTTGAATAGTGCCTTTGCAGAAAATCTCCATAGTTTTTTTTTTTTTGCTGCGACTTTGGTGTTACCTTTCATGACAGGCATCTAGAAGTGAAAACAAGAGATTAGTTAATGGAGTAGTCGGTCAAAGTTGTTAGTGGAATCTCATAAGAGTGAGATCGCTACTTTGTTTTACCTGGCACATAAATATGATCCGTTGCTATTTTGTTTTAGAGAAAATTGCACTGTAGCTCCCCGAACTTGTAACAAGTTGCACGAAATCCCCTAAACTTTGAAATTGAATTCTCAGCTCCCGGAACTTGTCTCCGTTTGCACGGTTAGTCCTGGGCCGTTAGGGTCCGTTAAAAATTCCGTTAAACGGTGACGTGGCGCCCACGTGGCCGTTAAGTGCTGACGTGGCACTAACGTGGCACCAAAAAATCCGAAAAAAAATAAAAAAACCTCAAAAATCTATTTAAAAAATCATAAAAAACAAAAAATAATTTAAAAAATTCATAAAAAATTCAGAAAATTCATTAAAAAATAATTTAAAAACATAAAAAATTTATAACACCTGAAACAAAATCCAAAAAATTCATAAAAAATAATTTAAAAAGATAGAAAAATTTAGAAAACCTGAAAATAATCCACAAAAATCATAAAAATGTAGAAAATTCATACAAATCCAAACAAATCATTTAAAAATCTAGAAAAATTTAGAAAACCCAAAAATAATTCACAAAATTCATTAAAAAAAATTCAAAAAAAATCTATAAAAAAATAAATCATAAAAAATCAATTAAAAATTCACAAAAATCTAGGAAAACTGAAAAAATTCACAAAAAAGTTAAGTGAAGTTCTGGTTTTTTTATGAACTTCTTTCAGTTTTTCTATTTTTTTGTGAATTTTGAAATGATTTTTTTGATTTTTAATGATTTTTTTTGGATTTTTTTAATGATTTTCTTGATTTTTTATGGATTT
>SPJY01035151.1:879572-910614 GCA_005191435.1 Raddia distichophylla | reverse complement strand
CTCCTCGACCTGCTGCGTTGGTTAGGTTTTGGCCCTCGCTGGCGAGAATGGGTCGCGCTCCTTTTCGGAACTGCCTCCTCTTCGGTCATCCTGAATGGCTGCCCGTGTCCCACCTTCCACCATGCCCGTGGAGTTCGGCAGGGAGACCCCCTTTCCCCGATGCTCTTCATCCTGGCGATCGACCCCCTGCAACGCCTTGTCACTTTGGCGGAGGAGGCTGGCATCCTTGGTCAGGTTGGCAACACTCCGTTAAAGCTGCGTACCTCTCTCTACGCCGATGACGCGGCCATCTTCCTCCGCCCCTCCCAAGATGAGATCCTTGCCATCATCAACCTCCTCAACTCCTTTGGCGATGCCTCCGGCCTTCGAATAAACCTTCACAAATGCTCCGTCATGCCTCTCCACTGCGATGACGGGGACCTAGACCTCGCTCTCGGCCCCTTCCCAGGGATTAGAGCTTCCTTCCCCTGCACCTACTTGGGCCTCCCCCTCCACTTCAAGCGGCTAGGGAAGATCCACTTCCTCCCCATCATCCAGAAGGTCCGCGCACGCCTCCCATCCTGGAAAGGTCGCCTTCTCTCCAAAGCTGGCCGACTCACGCTCGTCAAGGCTGTTCTCTCGGCCTTGCCTACTTACTTCGCCACGATTTTTCACCTCCCTGTTTGGGTCATCAAAGAGATCGACAAAATCCGTCGATCCTTTCTGTGGAAGGGGCAGGATGGCTCCGCTTCAGGGCATGCCCTCGTTAATTGGCAGACTGTCTGTCTTCCAAAATCCCAGGGTGGTCTTGGCATCCCGGACCTCAGCTTCGTCAACCGTGCCCTTCGCCTGCGCTGGCTTTGGCTCGCGCGCCATGATCGTTCCAAGCCTTGGGTTGGTCTCGATCTCCTGATGACTGACTCTGAACTAGCTCTTTTTCGATTGGCCACCACAGTCACGGTCGGCAATGGTCGCGATACGTCCTTCTGGCGAGACCGTTGGCTTCTCGATTCAGCCCCGGCTGACCTCGCCCCTAACCTCTACAAGCAAGCAAAGCGTCGTAAGAGTTCGGTTGCTCTTCTCCTTCCTCAAAACCAATGGATCCGGCACTGTGGCCCCATCTCTTCCGACACACTGCTCAGAGAATGCATCCTTCTTTGGTGCAGAATCCGCCAAATTTCCCTCTCTGACGCCCCAGACACGGCACACTGGCATTACTCCCCGGATGGGCGCTATTCTGCTAGGTCGGCTTACAACCTTCAGACAATCGGCGGGGTTGACCACCCGCTGGCCTACGCCATCTGGTCGGCGCACGCCCCAAACAAAACCAAGTTCTTCGCCTGGACCCTCA
This sequence comes from Raddia distichophylla, assembly GCA_005191435.1. NCBI lineage: Eukaryota > Viridiplantae > Streptophyta > Magnoliopsida > Poales > Poaceae > Raddia > Raddia distichophylla. The sequence continues at coordinate 909,284 of SPJY01035151.1, read as the reverse complement.
GTCACCACCGCATCAACACCGCTGACCTCCTCGCTAGGAAGGGTTGGCCGCACCACACGGCTTGCTGCTTCTGCCAAGGCCAGCTTGAAACGGTCGACCACCTCTGTGGCTCCTGCCCTTTCGCCATCTCGGTCTGGCAAGCCTTCTTGCCTATCCAGCCCCCACCCTCCGGCGCGACTGGCTTCTGCAACTGGTGGATCTCCGCTCAGATTGGCGTCTCCAAGAATGCGGCGAGATCTCTCAACGGCGTCATCATCCATGTCATCTGGGAAATTTGGAAAGAGCGTAATAGGCGTATCTTCCAGAGTCAGGCGTTGTCCGCCTCTCAAGTTGTAACCCTTATCAAGGAGGGTCTTGCTGCTTGGTCGGCAGCCTCCTCGCCTGCCTTTGCCTAGGCAGTGTGCCTTCCCCCCCTCTCTCTCCTCCCCCTTCCTCTTCTTGTAACTGTTGTACAGTTCTGTCTTCCGCTTAATTGATTTGGCAGCGCTCCTGCCCTTTACTCAAAAAAAAAAAAGTACTATGATTCACTGAGAACAATAAAACCCCTTATTTTTATACTTACGAAAACAAAGCAAAATAAATGTAAAAGTTGGTTAGATAATTAGAAGAGAAAATTGCTCGCTAAATCAAGATCACATGGGTTGGAAAATAAGTACTCCCTCGTTTTTTTATAAAATGTACAAAGTTTTGACCAACAATTACGTCATTATTACATAACTTTTATGACATAAGTTTGATGTTGGTAGATATGTATTCAAAAAGTACTTACATATGAGTATGATTTTGTATCACATAAATGACATATTAATGAAGTAATTGTTGATCAAAGTCTTGTGCTAATGAAACAAAATGCGATTTTTTAAAAAACAGAGGGAGTAATATCAGCGTGACATTGACAAATAGACACTAGTCAGTCGGTCGAGCTCACATTGTACATCTTTACTAACCCAGCTAAATAAAAATCACCATAAGTGGAGAAAAACCCAGAATCTTGTTGACTTGATTTACAATGCCCCGCTCTTAGCTAACGCAAGTAATCATAGTACTAAGTACTAACAGCTGGTTTTCCATTGACGCCGTTGGATTAAACAAAGTCAACGAAAATTCGTACGGATCACTTAGCCGTAGAAAGTTGAAACTAAACTTATCCTGGTAAAAAGCATGTCATCTTCCACTAATGTTTAGTTAATCCTGAAGCTGTCTGCATCGTTCGGTAGCTTTATTTTTCATGCGAAGCTAGCTGATATGTTTGACTTAGAATGATAGTAATATAATCAATATATTGTTATCTGGACAACTGGTAATGACAGCACTAATCCGCTGCGCATGTGAATACGAGAGATCTGAACGCACACTGCATGTGGAGTTGTCTGCTCAATGATTCTTGGCGAAGTAGTGATCCACAGAAACATCCAGAAAACTGGTGTGCTATGAAACCCCCGCAAGGACAACAACAAAAAAAGTCGATATATCAAGAACCTATACAACAACAAAAACCGGATCTATGTATGCATATGAGGGTTTTTAGCGAAAAACAGTACGAAGCATGTACCGTCAATATATGTAATAGTGTAACAAATATTAAAGATGGCCACTAAAAAATATTCTTAGGATAAAACCTAATACCGATGCAGAAATAATTGTTCCCTTACTCAACCAGGATGCATATAGCAGAGAAACCCAGGTAGCATTTGGACATGGCAATCTAACCAGAATACTGTACTGTGTAGAGATATCAGGGGAGACATAAGCTTTTAAGGTTGCAGGTGGGAATATAATAGCTGGGGCTTGTTATTTTAGGCCTATCCTTTTCTTGGCACTACATGGAAGCATCTTTCTCACATTAAGATACATCAGCTCATTGGCTGAAGTGACTTGGATTTGTTTGGCATGCCTACAAAAGGCCCCACCCTGGGTTGTGAAACTCATGGCAGGAGAGAATCTTAAAATCTCCTCCTCCCTGCCTCACTAGACATCATCATACATGCCAACCTGTTGCTTCCCAGCAGAAACAAACCTATTTCTTTGGTTCCATGGTTTGGCCTAGTTTGCTAGGAAACTACAAGAAAGAGAGCTCCTTTGTGGGAGGAAGAGGGTTCCTTCCTTGCTTCACAGGGGATTTGGCTTCTGGCATCATAGGAAGAGGTGAGCATGAGGCTCTGCTCCTCTGTTTTTGCTCTCTCTTGCTGCTTCTTTCATGGCACATGTGTGGCATGCTTCAAAGTTTAGAGTCTAGAGTATGCAGATCTCTGCTTCTTTTCAGTGTTCTTGTTTTGCATAGTCATCATTTTTGTCTTTTCCAATGAGCTGTTTTTGATTTATTTTTTTTTGGGGGGGAAGGCATGTATCTTCTTGTCACTCTTGTTTCCTTTGTAGCTCTAATCTTTCTGAGTTAAAGTTTTGACTTGTTGTAATGGCATGCTGTTTCAGTTTCTAAGATGGTTATTGTGGTGGAGCAACGCCTGCATGGCTATATGACTCGTGCTGATTCATTTTTATTAGCAAAAGCTTAAGAATAAAGCAAACCAGTCTTAACATTATACAACGGTGCAAAGATGAAATTAGAGCACTAATAGATCTGACAGAATAACAGGACGGACAGACTTTTAACAGAATAATGTTTTGTTATGCATGTATACAAGTTTGGTTCCGTAGAAGCCTAGCCGATAGATTAGAACAAAACCGTTTTTGTATGAACAAATACAGCAACCCAGTAGCTTTTCCTCAGATACGCTTCCCTCCAGAAAAACGACCCCAGAAAACGTAGGCACAAAAGCCGAGGATAAGTTACAAGAGATGAAATTTCAATATTTGCAATGCAGATACTTTTTGCCATTTGCAACATCCACTGACTTTTCTTTTTTCATGAAGCAGATAAGCGAAAGAGTCGGAGAGGCAGACAGAGACAGAAAAGCAAAGCAGGGCTAGCTTTCCATTCCAAGAGATGGACAGAGAGACGATGAGAATGGCCATCCTGAACCAAGAACAGACATTCAGACAACAGGTGAGGAAGGCATCACACCCAAGAAAATACTCATTCTTCTGAATAGTTTTTTTGACACACCATAGATCGAATGAACTCTCCATTCATAGCAACAAAAAAAAAATCATTTTGAGCAAAAAAAAAAGAAAGTATGAAGAGAATAGTACCAAATCTCTCTGCTTCCTTGGCTGAACAGGTTCAGGAGTTGCACCGAGTGTACCACGTTCAGAAGCAGCTGATGAGGGAGATGCAGGTGGCCATGCCCAGCCGAGCTCCGGCGATCGCCGTCGACATGGGCACGAAGCCGGAACCGGACATCCCGCGCGACGCCGCCGCCGCCGCCAACCACCTCCAATCCCACAGCTTCTCCAACAGCAAGACCCCTGCCTCTGCAGACGACTGCAACCTCGAGCTGACTCTGGCAACCGGGAGCAGCATCAGCATCAGCAACAGCAGCAGCAGAAGCAGCAGAGGCCTGAAGGGCCAGCAGATGAAGTCCTCCAACTCCGACTCCGGCACGGCGGTGTCGTCGACGTCGACGGAGTCGGAGCCGGCTGTGCAGTTCAAGGAGCCCGACGCGGCGGCGGTCAGGTTCCAGAGGCTCGCCGGCGAGCTAGGCCAGCCACCTCCCTGGCTGCACCAGCGTCTGAGCCTGAGGATGGCGTGAGGCCATGGCCGAGCTTAGCTAGGATCGATCGAAACAACTGGGGATGTAGATTTCAGAGAGCAGGAGGAGAGAGGAGAGATGTTGTTACATGTACATCAGAAGATTACAGAGCTAATTTGTCGCAGCAAGTTGTAATGGACGGGCTCAAGCTCAAGATGCGTCGTGTTGTTCATTTTTTTTCCCCTACACGAATTTTTTTGATTTTTTGGTCCCTTACATTTAGCTATGGACGTTTTTAGTTCCATAAAACACACAACTAGGTAAAGATGGTCCTAAAAATGTGAAAATCCTATCGGTCACCTGGTCGTTGGGCCCATGTTTAACATAGGTTCATGCATAAATTTATCTAGATCGAAACTAAGGATCTGTTTTTTTCAGCTTAACAGCTTAACGGCTTAACAGATTAACGACTTATCCACGTTTTGGAAAGACATATGATTTGAGTTTTTTGGGTCTTTTTTTTGCTGTTTTGAAGGTGGATCATATAACGGTTTAAAAACCAAGTCAAACGAAATGGATCCAAATCTCGAGACTATCTCGAGAAGCTCTCGAAATTTAATCATTTTAGCTGTTCAGCCGTTAAGCCGTTCAGATCAGCTCAAAAGAACAGGACCTAAATTGCATATTTAAGTTTATAAATTTTTTATGAATTAACAAAATATTGTTCATATTTATAGCATTTTATAATCTTCTAAAGGTTTCTAGCATTTTTTTTAAAAAAAGTGCATGACAGCAGTTTTATGCAAATAAAAGAAAAAATATTTAATGCAAATAACAACTTTGATGCAATGGTGTAAAAACAAATCACATCCCTCAAAGTAACTCTGAATAGTCATATCTCAGTCTTATTAGCTCCTCCCTGTTTCCTCTCACCCTTTTGTTAGAGCCTAGCTATCTCCTCTCATCGCAATTTATCCTCTCCCTCTCCACCATCCATGTTGCTTCGAGAGATGGGGATCTGCCATGGGAAGGGCCACCTTCAACATTGTCCCACATTCTGAAACCCCCCTCTCTCTCTTTCTTCAACATCTACTACATGTTAGTTTGTGATTGGCTTTTAGACTAGTGATGGCCGGGTGTGTCGAGCGGGAGAGTTCTTGAGTGGAATTACTAAGTAGGTGTAGATATTGTAAGATTAGGCCTTTTCGATCTGTTTAATTAGAGTCATTATGCATTTGAACTCTATTGTAATATTATTCGGTATCACTATATTTGAGATGATCCAACATTTTGTAAAGATGCACTGATAGCAACGGAGATTCTGGGCTAGCACAAGTGCATCGAGGATTCCCTAGAAAGGGGGTCCAACGGTACAGTGGTGATAGGTGGTGAAATTTTAAAGGACGGACGTCTCAAATCGGACGTTCGATGGAAAGATTCACATTGGACGCATACGTCAGCATGGAACCTTAAAAATATAACTATGGAACCTTCGAATAGAACATGGGGAAGAACCTTCGAAAAATAACTATTGAAACTTGGGAAAGCTGCTAATGAAATTCAAAGAAAGACCAATGGTCATTGGGTAAGTGTTGATGAAACTTGAGAGTATAGTGAAACTTGGCTAACTACTAATGAAATCTAGAAAAGTGTTGGTGAAATTGCACTGTGCTGATGAAACATGATGACAAAACTAATGAAGGTTGTGTTTGTTTACAACGGGTTGAAGAAGAACAGTTGAAACTACAATTATCCTCGTGCAAGCAAAACATTGCCAAGGGTTTTGTGTGAACATGAGGACGGGTGACTCAATGTAAATAAGAAAGCTATACGAGAACAAACACACGGAACACAAGTTCCGCACATACATTGCCAAGATTTAATACAAAAATGGGGGGTGGGCCTACTCCTTGCTATCTTATTCTCTAGTTCCGTCGGGCCCGAATGTCGTGCTCGTCGGATCCAGCCATAAAAGCTCACCAAGCTCGCTCGGCAATAGGTAGAGAGAGAAGGGATGATAATTAGAAAGAGAGAGAGGAAGTTTGATGAAGAAAGAGATTGCAAGTAAAAGAGAGATGATGTGAGCGGCATCGCCGACGAGCGTCGGCGCTGGTCCAGCTCTCTGGCGCCGCGTCGATGGCGAGCGGCAGCATCCATCGCTCCAGCGAACATGGCAGAGAGAGAACGAGACTGCATACAGTGGAAACACAGAGACGAGTAGAGATTGAGGGCATCGAGAACTGGTGCGTGTCTGCGTGACGTCAGGGAGTTTAATGGGCCGACAAAATGGCAAACTGCGCGTGCGGCCTTGTTCGATGGGCTGCATTGTCCGCAGCTGTCGGACGCGTGAGCCCACGGTGTTTCCGAATTTTAAGGCCCTCTTTAATGCCTTGTTTAGTTTTAGTTTTTTGTTGGGTTTATCAATTTTTGTTATTTTTGTATAGGCCATTCACTGTAATTTTTGGGAATAATTTCTTCGGGATTTTGTAGGATTTTTCTCAAAGATCTCAAAAAAATCTTTTTAATAATTTATTTGGCCTTTTTATACCACTTTCAAAGGTGGTCAAATTTTCCCAACTAAAACTAAACAAGGAATCAAAGAGGGCCTAAATCTGCAATGCATTGGTGATTACTTTCATTTTCTCGAATTGTTTGTAAGATATGATGTCTTGTTCTTGCAATAATATGTAAAAAACACTGTTGTGTCCTTCAAACAAAACAAAGAATAAGATCATTCCATTCCTTAATAAAAAAAGCCCAATAGACGATAACACTCTAATGGAATGATGCACGAAGGGAAGGCCGTTGTTGATGAAATGTCGTTCTACCTCGAGCTTACTCGATCCATCCGACGAGCCGCCATGAAGGCATCGTTTCGGAGGGCATCACACATAAAACATATACTAGTATTATAGTATAAACATTATCACGATAGTATAAAAAATAAAATTAATCTGAACCGTTAGATTGAACGGAACGTACGGTCTGTATTCACTGTCATGTAGTAAAATTTTGCGCACAATGCGTCGGTGGTGGCTCCGCAGCTGGTAGCTAATCTCTTGTGTGGTTAATTCCTCCCTTATATAACATCACGATTTTTTATTATTTCCACTGCATAGTTGGTAATGTTGTAGTTTTAGAGCATGATATGCGCCTCCTGGATTTTAAAAAGAGAAAAAATTTTCTAAGCTCTTATAGATATCCCCAAATCCAAAATTATCATCACCGAAGGCCTTACCCAAATATGCCATTTCATTACGGGCTAGCTGTTCCCTTCTTTATCATTGATCAAAATTTGTTCTTTTTGATAGTAATATAAACATTTCCAAATTCATAGAAAAATCCCAATGCTGGCAAAATAATGCAATATAGTATACTTTCAAGTTTCAATATTTTTTTAGCATTTTTACTATTAAATGTTGGTGTAAAAAATATTGATCTATCATTTTATACATCAATTTTGATAACCTATTTGTTCATCAAAATACTAAAAAAACAAATCCAGATCGATGGTACTAGAAAGTGGATTCCCATCTGGATTGGCGACTAGTGCGTACGGATTAACCACTCGGAGAAGAACACCATGAATTAATCAGTGGATGATCGGATTGCAGAAGGAGATTCAATTGGCTTCGAGAAAGGACAATGTTGCCCGTATGACAGATTGCTCATTGGCTTCTTGCTGCCTTGCCATTCTTGTGCTGCAGAAGATCGAACGTCGTGCCAATCATGCATCCAGTAGGCATGCATGCCCATTTGCGAGAGGAAGGTTCACAATTAAGTTGAGACATCACAATGATCTGATGAAGGTTCACAATTAAGCAGTGCATTTCTTAGTTCTCATACCATGGGGCCGACATGTATATAAACTCATGCCATGCCCATGGCTGTTGCAACCAGCTGCTAGCCTGCCTGTACTGACCTAATTGACAACGTTAATCTGTCACTAACTACTCACTAGCTTGGAGCTGAGCTTGGTTGCTAGGCGGCCATGGATCTGACCTTCGTGCTCCCGGGGGAGTGCTTCTTCAAGATGGAGGTGGCCAGCAGCGACACCTTGAGAGACATCAAGCAGAAGCTGGAGAGCCGCAAGGGCTTCCCCGCCGCGTCCATCTCACTCTCCCACAACGGCCGCGTCCTCGCCCGCGAAGACGCCACCGCCGCCCACAACGGCGTCCAGCCCGGCTCCTTCGTCTACGTCTTCGTCGCCGGCGACGAGCAGCGCCGGGACCAGGAGGGGAAGTGACGTCTGCATGGCATGGCCCGTGCATGAGGTTTCGTGGCTCTGTCTACGTTCATCGTTCTTGTGTGTGTACGCCGTACGCGTGTTGTGCTATGCATGCATGTGTGTGTCACAACGGCCGCGTCCTCGCCCGCGAAGACGCCACCGCCGCCCACAACGGCGTCCAGCCCGGCTCCTTCGTCTACGTCTTCGTCGCCGGCGACGAGCAGCGCCGGGACCAGGAGGGGAAGTGACGTCTGCATGGCATGGCCCGTGCATGAGGTTTCGTGGCTCTGTCTACGTTCATCGTTCTTGTGTGTGTACGCGTACGTGTTGTGCACTTGTGCTATGCATGCATGTGTGTGTGATCCATGCATGTCGACTGATATATATGTATCCTCCAACATTGAATAAACGTAGTGTCACGTACCTTGTGATATTTCCTTCATATGTGAATCTGTGATCGACCAATGCCGGTAATGAACCGGCACAGATGCACTTTTGTGTCCAACTAGAGTTTTCTATTCTCTTCGCCCTGTATTGGGCACTTCCATATTGTTTAGTATCCAAATATTATTATAAACTTGCAGTGTGATCGATCAGTGAGACCAAGTCTGCGGGCTGAATCCTTTGGTCAGCCAAGTAGCCACTACAGGAAACGAAAATAGTATCGACTGCCAAAATCTGATTCGACGGCCAAATATTAACAGTCGAAACAGGTACTGTAGTATCGACGGTCATAAGTACGCAGTCGATACAGCTCAAATCTGTGGTCAGTATCGACGGCCCATATATTGTCGTCGAGTTTACTTGAGAAAGGCCCACGGAAAGCCTAGGTGACGTGACGGCGTCAAATAATTGGGTGTATGTCCATTTTTTTTTTATCATCTCTAGGTTTAGGAGGCATTGGGATTTGGGACGGCATGCAACTATGGTGAGTATTCAGTTAGTGCTTCTTCAGATTGTGTGTCTACTGACAGAATAGAGCGCTGGTCTAGTAGAGAGAATGATCTAGCCAGTCTGTTAGTTTTAATCTTAATACGATAATAATAATTTGTCTAGTTTAATTAGAATTAGATTTATCTAAAACTAGAAATAGTAGAGGCGGAGTTTGTTTAAGAATTAATAGTTCTAATTTGAGCAGGAGTCTTGTAATTTTCTAGTATAAACAGATGAACAAGAATCAAGAAAAAGTGCAAATTTAGCATCGAAAAAAATATGTGAGAGCCGACAATATCAAAACGTTTTACGAGCCACGGTGTTGGTCAAAGTAATTAAGTTAGGCAAAGTGTTCAAAATCATCGAAATCAGATTATCCGTGACGTGAGTTTTAAAAGCAAGAAGCGTTGGCGCTGGCATGGCTGATCGTGACATATCGACGAGCTACGTCGTGAGCAACACCACTGAGGAAGTCAAATGTCCCTCACATGCTCAGGGGTGCCACCACAACTTCTAGGGCCGGTCCAGATAGGGGGCATTTGGTGCGACCGCACCACAACTTCTAGGGCCGGTCCAGATAGGGGGGCATTTGGTGCGACCGCCAAGGGGCCCCAATTTTGGAGGCCCCGACCCATATAGTTAGTAGGTATTAGTAAGTACTTCTATTAATAACAAATATTTGTGGTTTAAACTTTTTAGCTTACAAAGCAAAATCACTAGTTATCATTATAGTTTATCTATGAAATCCATAAAAATTATGTTGAAGTACTTTTCGAAAGGAATCTACATATTATTTGTATGTAGCTAATCTAAAATTTTAAAAGGTATTCATAACTCAAGTTTTAAACATTGGCCACCATGCATCTCCAATGCCAAATATTTATGACAGGAGGGAGTACTAGGGAGCTCATAGATCAACAAAAAATAGTCCGTTAAATTGGCCTAGTCGCTAGCCAATTAGTCATAACAACATAGTACTTAGTCGTTGTGAGCTAGTGAGTCCACTACCATTTCATTTTCTATAAAGGCATGCATTACTTAGCAGAAAGAAGATAGATATAATGGTTGTATAAAGCGGCCTAACCACCTAAGGCTTTGGCTTCGCCAAAGAATACGAGGTGTTATTGGCTCGTAGGATCAACAATAAATTGACATGACGAGGGCTTCTGAATTGTAGTGACCATCGAGGTGTGGTTTTCGATTGTGAGCAGTTGAGCAATGAGTAGTTTGATTTGTGTAACGATGTCACTACAACATTAGGTTCGGTCGGCAGCGTCCAAACAGAAGTGTCCCTTTATAATGCTATAGCAGATATAAAGAGGTTGCTGAAAAGAATGAATCTTTTATAGGGTAGTGTAATTTGTGAAGGAATTTTAAAGGGGTGGATAGAGGGGACGCTAATAGTGTTCTAGAGGGGAGATATAAAGGGGCTGTTGGAGTTGCTCTAAAAAAAGTAACTGTAGTTGATTCTCTTGGAGATTGCATGGGGCTAAGTCGCTCACTCCGGTCGTTGGATTATTTATGAATGCACGAGATCAATCCGGTTACTACACTAAAAACTATAAGGCTACTACCATCGGTGTTCTAACTTAGAACGATATAGCCACTAGTCATGCCTGCTCTTCATTATTTATCTACATTTCTCTCTCTACTATGTTATTTGTTACAATATTAGGACGTTCTAAGTTAGTATCCATTGGTCATGCCCTAATAGTATTTTCCACAGCATTTTGCTTTTATGTAGCGATCAGTTTTGCTCTATGCATTGATGAAGGGCTTAATTTGATTTTACTGAGGCGAAATGTTACAATTTTTTTTGTGGGTTACAATCTGGGCCTTGTTTCAGCCAGATTTTGACTAATATCAGTAGAGAATGGGTTTTTGGTTTCGGACTGGCTCGGTAACAATCGACTGTTTTTAAGTTAAGGATTTGAGATTCGTAGCAGTCACCTGTTCAAGACTGGTTATCTCTAAAAACAACGAAAACAAGCTACATACAAATAATTGTTTAGATTCAAAATTTTATAGAAGTTACACAAAATAGTTGAATAAATCTAATTTATGGACAAAAACAACGATAAACTAGGCAACATTTAAAATTTGATATTAAATCTGAGCATATGTTTTCAATATGAAATAACTAAAATTTTAAAATCAAATTAAGAGCGTCCCAGCAACGCCTCCATGTACCCTTTCTAGAATACTATTCATGATTTAATAAATAATGTTTTAGAGGAGATATGGCCTTATTCTTTTTTGCATAAAGTTGATGAAAGGATCTAGCTGGCCTAGAGGATGGGGGTGAATTGACAACTTTTAATACTATTTGTTGAAGGCTCTCGCAACCAATATTGCAAGCTCTTCGAAAACACCACCATCAAGCCGGATTGATAATCCAAGAGTAATAAGCTTTAAATCATCAATCAAGTGGATAAGATACACTCCGCGCACCATTTTTTTTAGGGAAAAGCCGGTGCACACCCCCATGTCTCTTGCAGCCATGGTCCCTACTTTTTTAAATGCGTAGGATGATTTTCTGTGGATTGCGCGGCCAGTCAAGAAGCACATGATGGAAACTTAGAAAAAAACTAATGAAACTTGGACAAAAAATAATAAAACTTGGAGTTTAATGAAACTTTAGAAATATATATATTAAAACTTGAATAAATAACTAATGAAACTTGAGAATGTATTATTGAAACTTGAGAATGTACTATTGAAACTTGATAGCGTACTAATGAAACTTGAGATGAAACTTGAGAGCGTACTAATGAAACTTGACAACCCACTAACAAAAGTGGAAACTTTTTGATGGAACTTGTGGAAACTCAACGAAACTTGGTAAATTACTGTTGAACTAGAAGAAGAAACAGTGAAACTTGTTTTGTTCCGATGAAACTTGAAGAAAGTAATGGAGAAACTTGAAGAAAGTACTGGCGAAACTTGGCTAAAATACCGATGAAATTTGATGAAACTTGGCTAAAATCCAAGTTTCTTTGAAAAAGATTCAAGTTTCATTGATACAATTTGAAGTTTCAATGGTGCAAAAAACTAGCCGCGGGGATCAGTTCGCGCGGGAGCTTGTTTACTGCGCGTGCAGGTCTGGCTCGTCGGACCTCCGGAACAAAGTCTTTTTTTTGTAAAAGATAAGCTAGTTAAATTAAAAAAATAAGATAAGCAAAAAAAACATAGACTGGGCACACCATGGACGGCTTTTGTATGCGAATCCTGAGCCTGAGATCCTTTTGCTATAAAATCATGAGAACATATCCTGTGCAAACGGCCTTCCCGTGCAAACGCCGTGCAAACCAACTAGCAAAAGTCATGAAAAATTCTGAAAAAATTCATACACGTACTTCAAGTCATACTCCACCTATATATAAAATTTCAAGTTCAAATTCGTTATATTTTAGCAGTAACAAAAAAGAGAAAATTCTGACAGATTTATACTAAAAAATCTGTCAGAATTTTCTCTTTTTTCTGTGCTTTAAATATAACGAATTTGAACTTGAAATTTTATATATAGGTGGAGTATGACTTGAAGTACGTGTATGAATTTTTTCAGAATTTTTTATGACTTTTGCTAGTTGGTTTGCACGCCGTTTGCACGGGAACCCCGTTTGCACCGGATACGTTCCCTGGAAACATAGCAGCATTGGGATGCGATTAACCCATACCAAACATTAGTGCAGGCGTTGTCGACCTAGATTTTTGTTGCTTCTGGAGATCTGTTTTTGTCCGGAACATCTGGAAGATTTTTTTTCCTCGTGTTGCTTGGTGTCCAATTCGGCGCCGCGGGGAGGAAAGAGGTGCGGTGACGGGACACGAGCGGCGCGGCGCAACGCGACTCGACGGGAGTGGTGCGGCGATGATGGCGCGAGTGGCGGTGGCAGGGTTAGTAGTGGCGCGCGATGGATCAGAGCAGAGCAGGGTGTTGGGCTTTTGCCCCTTTTTCTGGGCCGGCCCACACAAGAGAATAAGAGAGAGAGGCAGAGGGAGAAGTAGGCAAGGAGGGGCGTGCTCGCCCCATTCGTGCCCCAACCCTAGGGTTGGAGCGGCGCGGGTGGCGGCGCCGTCTTCCTCAGCATGCGGGCTCCGTGGGGGCGTCGTGGCCGTTGTGGCCGGGGGCTGGTAAGCACCTCCACCCCTATTAGAGGTCGGAGCTCCCTTTCTCTGGGTGATTCGGTTTTTCTCTCGGCTGCTCATTGTTTTCCCCATCTCTTCTCACTCCTCTCGCAACTGAGTTCGTCGGTGTCATCGCCGGAGCTCCGACCGGCTTGTTGGCCGGAGCTGGTTGCTGGAGGGGAGACTGTGCCGCTCTCCATCGATCTGGTGCTCGGTGGCCACGAGGTGGACGCCGTGCCCTTGCTGCTACTTCCTCTGCTCCTCGGGTTCCTCCTATGGCCTTGGCTGCGGTGAGAGATATCGGCATCGTATCTTCGGATCGTTTCGCTTGTGGTGCTTAGCATGGGCGATTTGATTTCTGGGACAGTGCCTTGCACGCTTTGCCTCGGCATAGTTGGCTCGGATCCAACGCATTGTAAGATCTCCTCGTCTTCTTGTTCAGTGGACCGATTTGGTTGTTTCTGGGGGACTAGCCTTCGAGCTAGAGGCCGTTTGACCAAATCTGGAAGCACTGTGTTTTGGTTCTATTATTTGTTCGATGATGATTGCAATTTTTGAGGCATAATAATCTGTTAATAAGAATTTGCTAGACCAAGAAAGTCCTGCTCTTAGTTTTCCTGCTTGTTTCTCTATGTTTGTTGTCTAGTGCTAAGTGCCTGGATTAATTGGTTAATTATTCTGCTACACTACATGTTGTTTATTCTGGAGAACTAGTACTGGTAGTGCCCTTTTACTAGTTACTGCAGTGTGTTTTAGCTGCTGTTCAGATCTGTCTAGGGGCTATTTTCTTTGGCCGAACAGCAACTATGATCTCTTAATTACACTCTCTGTGGCAACTTGGACATACACACAGAGAAGTTCTTACTGTTTTGAACTAGAGCAGTACTGTCTAAGGATTGTATTCTTATTTTTAGATTATTCTAACCTATGATTTAAATGCCCAAATTCGGTTGGATGGCTAATTTCATTAGCAACCCCTGTTTGCAATCTGAGAACAACTTTCCTAATAAAACCTTGAGCTTTTTGCTGGTTTTATTACTTTTGGCAGCATTGAATCTTTTTGAGAATATCATGTATCTATATGTTTTCTTGATCATATTTAAGGAATACATGCTCTATGATTCAATTGGCTTGCATTTAATTATAGCTATACTTACTATGGAATATTGTTTTATCTTGCTCATTATGCTAATTTTGCAACACAGGGCTGAGCAGGGCCACGTGGAGAAGAGAGAGAGAGAGAGATGGCCTACTCGGCAATCTAAAATTCAAACAAATTTTGAATTTTAAACGAAAGTTGAGATTGCCCACAAATTGGTGTGTTCAAAAGATTTTTTCCTCGTTTTGCTTGGTGTCCCCATTTTCTTCCCGGTTTGGATCATCACGTTCCATAAATTCCGATAACATCCTTTGTAAATCAGGAATGGGGCGCTTGGGAAGTTGGCCGGCTACGTTCCTGAAGGCTTCCTCATGCGCCTCCACTTGTTCAATCCTTGCATGGTGACAATTGATCCAAACCTCGAGGCTCTTGAGGGCAAGTAGATGGCGGATGCCAAGATCAGCAACAGATTCCATCATATGTGCCTTGGTTTTCAATCGAAGAGTTTCCAGCTTTGGCATGGCTCCATCTTCGAACATCAGATTTACTGTTGAATATAAGCTACCGAAGTGGAACTCCTTTAGACATCGGAAACTATCGCTGCCAAAGATGAGCCTCTCGGTGGGTTCCTTTGAGAGATAAATTAGCTTCAGAAATGCCAAGGCCGGAAGGGCACCGAGGATGTTCAGGGTTTGCTGTATCACCGTACACATCTTGATTTCCAGGCATGTGAGGTTGGCAAGGGAGGCCATCCACGCAGGAATTTCAGATAAAACCCGTAACTCTAACCTCTGAAGGAGGTGAGGTGGTTCAGACCAAGAATCGTACAGGAATCCACGATTACCATGAGACCAGTCAAAAATAATTAGAGATCGAAGGCTGTATTTACCAAGCTTGCTAATGATCGCAACAAAGATGTCTTCGTTTATTGTTTGATCATTATCGTTTGAAACATTGATTCGACACTCAAACCCAAGAATTCTCAATTTTGTTAAATTGCCCAGCTCATGCAAAGATTTTACTGAAGTTCTCTTGTCCACTGATAGAAATGACAGTTCCTCCAAGGCTTGCATCTTGCTTATTCCATCATCTGGGAGTTGTGCAGAATTAACAAGTAAATGTTTTAGTTGTTGCAATTCAACGATACTTGCAGGTAACCTTCTGATGTTTGTATATCTTAGATCCAATGTCCCCAGAAGTTGTAATTTCCTTATTCCTTTTGGCAAACGTGTAAAGCTTTTAAATGAATAAATTCTTAGATACCTCAACTGAAACAGTCTTCCTATGTTTTCCAGATAAGTATTTCCCGTATCATAGCTAATATCAATAGAAAGCATTCTCATAGCTGGGAAATCAAAATTAGAAGGCATTTCACAACCACCAAATATGCTGAGGGATCGAACATGAGCAGTGTCCATGGGTTGCAGAGTAATATTTTCTTTTCTACCACAGTGAAGCGAGAGTCGACGGACCTTACCCAGCGAGCCCAATTTATGCTTACAGTCACCAATGCACATGACAAAATTCTCTTCAGCTGCCTTGGATATAATGAGGTCAAGAATCAAATCATGCACTCGGCATGAGGTCGCCTGGCCATCATACCTGATTTCTACTGGTTGGATCATGCTTCTATTTATTAGTTCATTAAAATAAGATACCCCAATTTCCGTTAAACCTCTTTCACCATCAACATGTATGAATCCTTCTGCTATCCACCTCCGTACCAAATCATCCATATAGATGATATAATCCTCTGGATAAATGCATAGATATAACAAGCATGTCTTCAGATGGAAAGGAAGATCATTGTAGCTAAGAGATAAAATAGTTTTCATTTCCTCCACCTCAGCATGTTTCTCAAGTCCCAAACCAATTGACTTCTGAACAGTGATCCACTCTTCTCTTGCTTCTGATTTAGTAGTTAACAAACTAGCCATCAAGGATACCCGGATACTTCTCAAAATCAACGTACCCGTATCTGGACACGTACCGGATACGGATACGTATCGGATACGCTCGGATACGTATCCTGGACGTATCGGGGATTTTCGCCATTTTTAAATAATTAAAAAAATTCAGATACGGTAGAGATACTCCTAGGATACTTGTGGGATACTTGTGGGATACTTACGGAGCCTATTAAGCCCGTACTAACCAATCCAGCTTCACCCCGATGCCTTCCCCCTTCTCTGTGTTACCCTCGCCGCCGACCCGCCGCCGCCGCCGACGCCGCGGTCGCCGCCGGCCAGCCGCTGCCGTTGCCCGTCGCAGCCAAGGTCGCCGTCGCCCGTCGCACCCGAGGTCGCCGTCGCCCGTCGCAGACGAGGACCGACGCCGCCATCTCCCGAGGTCGCCGCCGATGCCGACGCGGCGACGCCGGCCGCACCATCCCTGCGGGGCTCCTAGACAGTGCACAGGTACTACTCTCTCTCCTACTACTCTCTCTCCCTCTCTGTGAAGAGGAGGAGGAGGAGGAGGAAGTAGCGACTGATAAGACGAGAGAGAGAAGCAGCGGAGAAATGTAGCTTGTGAGTTTTGATGGACGGAGAGAGAACGTGACTGATAAGACTAGAGAGAACAATGCCAGAGATGATGAAAAGAAGTCAACAAAGCCTGGCACATCTCCTTTTCAAGCGGTGAAATTGTTGGACTAGTACTATTCGTTTTTCCTATACAACATATATGCATATATACATAGTAGAAAAATTAGTATATACATAAAAAATTAGTATTATATATATATAAACGTATCCCGTATCGGTGTTTTAAAGAAATCGATTATATATATATAAACGTATCCCCGTATCGGTGTTTTAGAGAAATCGCCGTATCGCGGTATCGCCGTATCGCGTATCCGTATCCGTATCCGCGTATCTGGGCAACATAGCTAGCCATAGCAATGATGGCCAATGGTAAACCACCACACTTTCTTATTATGTCACTAGCGACACCTTCCAGGTGAGGAGGGCATTTATCTTCAGAGCCAAAAATTCTTCTGAAAAACAAAGTTTTGGAGTTAGCTTCACTTAGTTTCTGCAGTTCATACACAGAGTCTGAGAATGAAGAGCTGCAAAACTTTGCAACAGTAGCTATTCTTGTTGTCAATATTATTCTGCTCCCACAATCATTGTTGGGCAAGCCACACCGAATGCTTCGCCAATCTTTCGTACTCCAGGTGTCATCAATCACAATAAGATACATGTTATAGGAAAGGAAGTTGCATATAGTTGAGCTTAACTAATTAATGTGTGTATTGCACAAAAAAAAACTAATGTAATTGTTGTTGATGTGTTGGATGGACAATCCAACAAGTAATTTGCAAAGCTTGTGACTTGAATCAAGGACCGAACATCAAACTAATAAATATAGTGAGATATATATGCTGGATCAGGATTGGAAAAATGTTAACTTAGATACCTCTTGTCCTTGAGGAAATCCCTTAGCTCGCTAATGAGCCCCTCCACATCCTCAGATCCAGTGATTTGATACTTTTGGTTCTTCAGTTTTGAGAGGATGGCTATTACAATTTTGCTCATATTAGGCTTTTGTGACACCGACACAAAAGCTTGGCAATCATAACTCTTACCAATCTGTTGGTACACTTGGTTAGCA
This sequence comes from Raddia distichophylla, assembly GCA_005191435.1. Taxonomy (NCBI): domain Eukaryota; kingdom Viridiplantae; phylum Streptophyta; class Magnoliopsida; order Poales; family Poaceae; genus Raddia; species Raddia distichophylla. The sequence continues at coordinate 891,697 of SPJY01035151.1, read as the reverse complement.
AGAGTGGTCTTGCCTAGTCCTCCAAACCCTACAATTGAAACCACTTTTAGTGGCTTCTCCCCATCATGCAGCAGGTTGATAACATCTTCCCTTGGACCATCAACACCAACCAGGTTGGCTGCCTCCTCATAGAGCGCAGGCAGCCGAGGGTCAACGGCCACCACGCCGGCGTCACCAGAAAAGGCAGGTGCGGTGATATTGTACCTGTCTTGTCGCTCTTTGGCGCTGATGATCTGGGCCTTGAGCTCTTGAATCTGCTCGGCGATCCCATGGCGAGCTCCCAGCTTCTTCACTTTGCGGAATTTCTTGCGGAAAAAAGCCTTGATTCCTGCGGGTTCTTCAGGCTCATGCTGAATCCGGTGCATGTACAGGTCGATGAAGTCCTCGATGTCGTAGGCCATCTCCCTCACCTGCCTCCTCCACTCCTTCGTCTGCGGGTCGAGCTCCTCCTCCTTCTCGGCCAGCCTCTGGAGGAGAGCGTTCATGCTTCGCAGCTCCAGCTCCAGGAACTCGATGTCTTTCTTCACTCTTTTCTGCAGTTTGTACTCGTCGAGCAGCAGCATCGGGAGCTTTATTAGGAGGGAATTCATCGCCCCCGTGGCGGCGCTCACCATGAACCCAGCCATTGATTCCTTCCACCTCCGCTTCGAATGGAAGAAATAGGAGGTTGTGCATGTATGCTGCAGTGGTGTTCCTTATCTAGGATCTGCGCTGATTTAACAACGGCAGGCAGGCCATGTGTTGACTTGACTTGGGAGTTGGCAACAGGGAGGTGTGGGCTTGTGGCTGTCCACGGAGTGGTTGCCGACGCGGGGCAATTTGGCTCTTTGCTCCGGATTCGAATGGAAAAGCAAATAGGATGGAAGGAGATTGATGCTTTGTATGTAAGCTCCCGTGCTCTCCTCTTATAGATAAGATCTGCGACTAATTAATTAGTTTGACAACGGCAGGCCGCAGGCTCAACCCCACCGGCAGACACTGTAACGTCCTTTTTTCTTTTCAGTTGATTTTCATCTTCCGAATTTCACATATATTTCATAATGTGTCCAAATCGCATGAAACAAATTTTATAATTCATGTAAAATCCTAACCAACCCATGTTTACAGTTTTAGATTTTTTAATTTTATATTTTACCTGGTATTTTTACATTTTATAATCAATTTTATTTGCATATTATTTGAATTTATTAAATTTTATTCGAGTTTATATGAAATATATTTGACCATAACAACAATTGAGACATTCTTAATTAGTAGTCAACCAAACATACCACCTATTTTACCAAAATTTAGATGTCCTCAATTGACTTTTAACCAAAACACAAAAATTGCCACCGAAAGGTCATGCCCTCAATTGGTCATGACCATTCATTGGCATGGCTAACGAGGGCTACGAACCAAACATGCCCTAGGTGTGCGTGAATTGAAACCATGCTATGGTGGTGAATGCAAGTCATATTATTTTTTTGGTTTCTTCGTACAACAAATCTCTCACAGATATGGGTGGGCATCGGCATTTCAGTTTGCTCGCTATTTTTATAATTTTGGTATTTGAAATGTGGCTACCGAAATATATATAACAAAAAATAAATACTAAAACCAAATACCGAGTTAATTCGGTTCCGGTAGTTCAGTATCAATAATATCTTCATCGGATTGCATAGCAGAAAACAAGAAAACCAATGGTGCAGCTGACCTTATTGAACGGGCCAGGCACAACGATAGAGCCGGTGAGCATGTTGTCGTCCATTTGCTTGTCAGCGTCCTTCCTCCGGAAGCAGAGCAGCCCGAGCGCCGGCGGCGGCCTTGCGACGGCTGGCCAGCTGCCCTTCCCCATCCTCACAGCAGAGGGCCGACGCAGGGGTGACGGAGGAGGAGGATGTGGAGGGGGAGGCAGAGAAGAAGGATGGGGAGAAGGAGGAGGATGGGGGTGGCAACGGAGGAGGAGGAGGATGGGGCAACAGCGGGAGGGTCCGGGGAGAGGGGACAACAAGGAGGGTTCGTATACAGCACTGGTGAGCTTGGCCGATGGGTCATGGGCCTTGCCACAGAGGTTGAGAGGGAGACGAAGACCCAGATCGGAGGTGGAGATCGGTATGTTCAGTGTTTCGTTTTCCAATGGATAATACCAAAACCGAACCGTAATACCAAAATTTTTAAAAATCACTACCAAAGCAAATACCAAATATTGAAATACCGAAATTTTTTACATTTTTTGTTTGATTTTTTGATATTTCGGTTTCGGGATTTTTTTTTCCCACCCCTACTCATAGGCAACTTTCAAAGCTTAGCACCCTTTCGACAAGATGGAAACAAAAAGATAACTTGCATAGAACCAAAGTGAAATAGAATTATATTGCTTTATTTAATGTGTTACTAAGCCACACCAAGTGCGCAAAGCACCTTGGGGTATACTGACACACACCAACAAGTGAGAGAAAGACACCTCCTCCCCTCTTTATAGTTGTAGGGTGGGAGTATATTCATCTTAAAGCTTTGGTCTATTAGCGTGTTATAATAATTTAGGGAAGTTTTAGATAAATTAGAAATTCCCATGAAAAGATTAAAATTAACAACTGCGGACAACTGCGACATTCCCGCAGTCTAGGGGGCTGGCGACGTGGGCACGTGGCGCAGGACAGGCAGTGCGGCAAGAGCGGGGCTACGTCGGCAAGTGGGGCAGCAACGTGTGGCGGCGGTGCGGGAGGAGGGACATTGCGGCAAGTGGGAGCAGGCGGCGACGTGTGCCATTACCTGTTCATCTATACTACCTAACTAATAACTACAACATCAAATTTATGAGATAATTGCAAAAGGTAATTAACAACAGCTAAATATTCTTTTAAATTCGAAGTTGGGGTCAAAATTTGAAGTCGCAAGGTGTTTTCGTGTCTGATTATATATTTTCTTTTATTTTTCCTAATTCTAAGGGTCTTTATAAAATTCTCGGTGTTCTGAAAAAGCTTACGCACAATCTCTATCTCTACCTAATATTAAAGATAATATAATTTCTTCTTCCTTCTTCAGTTTTCGTCCGTCAACCCCTTAAGCACCGTCTGATCGCGATCGGACGGCTCCTCCCTCTCTGCCACTTGAAGGCCTCATCCACTGTTGCTTTTCAATCCGATGGCCACCATCCCTCCCACACCACACCGCAGCCTTAATCCCAGCCACCCCTAGCCCCTCCCTCTACCTCACCCACGCGGCCGCCGCCACCTCCCGCTCCCTAACCCTCTCGCGACCCTCTCTCTCTCTCTCTCTTGCCCGCTACTCCTCCCTCTCCCCTAGCGCCACCAACGTCGCCACCTCCGTCTACCTCACCCGCGCGGCTGCCGCCCCCTCCCTCTCCCTAACCCGCGCCACCGCAGCCTCCCGTCGCCTCCTCAAATCTCACCCAGTCGACTCCCCTCGCGCCGCTGCCCTCCATCCCTAGCGTCTTCATCGCCGCCATCTCACCGAGTCGCCGTCGCCCGCCGCCGTCTCCCCGGATCACGATCGCCACCGTCTTGCCAGGTGGACGACGTCTTCTTCTTTTCCCCGGGTCACGGTCGCCACCGTCTCCTCTGTCTCTCTCTTTGCCCGACTTGCCCCAACCCCATGCTCCCCCTTCAGCGCCACGCGGGGGACGACGACCTGGCGGCAAGGCAGCAACCTGGCGCAGCCTCCCCTGCTCGCCACCACATCCTCTACTCGACGCCACCACCATCGGCCCCTCCCCTGCTTGCCGCCGCCATCGCCTCGGGCTCTGCTCGGCCGCCTCGACGCCGCCTCGCTCGTCTTCCTTTCGCTCCAAACGTGAATATGGTTCCCACCCGAGTGGATTGACCACTCATGGCAGAGCTGGAAGGCCTTTTAGCCTCTGGTGTGGCCTCTGGGCCAGTCGTTGGAGGAGCTGGAGGGCTTGGAGATCGCCTAGAGGGAGCTGGGCTAGGCTTCGTAGCTGGGCGGCGACGGTGTAGGAGCGGGACGTCATCTTCATCAGCATCCTCATCCGAGCCCTCAGGACAACTCCCTTGCCTTTTTTGGGCAGGGGGCATCAGCCGAGTCCTCTGCAGGACGTTTGTGTGGTGCCTCCTTGTGGCTGGGAGCCTCGGGGACGGGATACATGGAAAACAATGTGTCACGTCCCTGCGCGAAGATCAAATCAGATCAATTACAATGGAATTTCTTAATTCACAGTAAGTGGAGAAGGGAATTTCCTGCTTACCGCTGGAGGAGGATACGACAGACGGTACGCGGTTGGAAAATCTTTATTCTCTATGATTGAGCCTGGGGCGAACAGCTCGGCCACTCGGTTCATCAGATCTTTATGGGAAATTTGATCTTCGTTCTCCCGAGTGGTATCTTGGAGTCCTGAGTATTTATACCCGAGATGCACCCTCTCTTTGATGGGCTGGACACGGTGGGTGTTGTAGTTCAAAACAACGCCGATGCCGATCAGCCTAGCGGACTTCAGTCTCCCAAGGAGGACGAGCAGTTCTTTGACTTGGCTCCCTTCGCTTTCAGCGAGGTGAGAGGACCAGGAGGTACTGACCGTGGGCACTCTCCAGAAAATGAATGTAGGACTGGGGGAAGATTGGCGCAGTAAAACCATTCGGAATGCCAGCCTTGTTTCAGGTTCTCAGGGGAAGATCAAAGTAAAATTTCTTGGCCCCTTCCCGCAGCTGTAATCCCGCACCGCCTACGGCTCTGGGAGAAGTCTTGCTGGGAAAGGGTTTGAAGAGGAAAAGGCTTCGAAAGAGATCAAAGTGAGGGGCGATCCCAAGATATGCCTCGCAGATATGGATAAAGACCGTAATTTGAAAAATCGAATTAGGGTTAAGGTGAGTAACCTCAATACCATAAAATGCAACAACCCCCGGGAAAAAGGAGAGCAGGGAAGGCCGAAGCCGCGAAAATAGAAGGACTCGAAGACCACCACCTCGTCGGAGCGAGTGGTAGGGGAGGACTCACCGACGGCGGCGCGCCATGAGATCAGCTCTTCTGAGGGAAACACGCCGGTGGAAACGAGCTTCTGTAGCCTCCGGTCGGTCGTGATGGATTTCATCCAATCCTTGGCTCCCTTGGTCGACTTTGGGGCGATAGGAGATGGGGGAGCCATTGCGAATCGGCGACGGTGGCGGCGGAGGACGCGAAGAAGAAGAACCCTAGCGGCGGAGTTTGCTGGGGAGGATGAAAAGACTGGCGCGAAAAGTGGGCGGGGTGAACTAACTTCGTTCCCCTGTTCCTAAATACTAAGCGGGCTATGTTGCGCATTCTGGGCCGGGCTTTGTCGAGCGCTGGATGCGGCCTCTTTGAGAAGGCTCGGATATCCACTCGGATGGCCGAGTGATTTTTCCCGAGAGGTTCGCTTAAGCGTTGGACGCTGGTCTGGGAGACGCGCGGACCTAACTACTTGGATGAAGACGATATCAGTTACGAATTTGATGGTTATCAATTGAAGACCAGAAGAAGAATGCAGAAGGGATTTCATGGAGTTTCCAAAAGCTTTTCCATTAATGGCTCTTAGGCCGATTTACATATTATTCCGCGGCACAGCACAGTGAGCTAGGACTCGTTGGTGGCTCGTGGAGAAGCGAAAGAAAAGAAGAAAGATTACCCCGATGGCCACTTCATGTCCAGAATAGAGGTGACCAGCACATCCTTCAGGGGCGTGCGCGCTGGGAAAATTTGTGGATAGCCGCGGATGAGAACCCTAATGGCGTCTTGAGAGATGCGCTCTGCGCGATTCTTCCTCCATTGTTGCCATTCGGCTGTAACGACGGCTCTTCCGGCAGTGGCGCGGGCAGTTAGTTTGGCGGCGCAGACCTCCCTTTGATCCATCTGCTCGCCTTGGCCTGCCATTGTGCTTGGGAAAAGAGGGAGGTGGGAGCTTTGGCGAATGAAAGGGGAGAAAAGACTCGGAGACAGGATGGAGAGCAATGCGCTGCATCCGGATCCTTTTTATATACACGGAGAAGTTCAAAGGGCGCGCCTCACTATCCGTTCTGAACACAGTAAAACCATCATGGCGATGGGACGGAAGTGGGTGCGGTTGCGCTTCCCAGCGGAAGCGCGTAACGCTTCAGCTGTGTGAGAATGATGCGAAAGCTCTTCGCCTTCCCTAAAATGGGCTTGGGCCAAATAAGCAAAGGGCGATCCCCTTAACAGGCTTTCTTAACACGCCGCTAACGGTGGCACTGTGTTAACATTGAGCCTAATTCGGCCTCGGTACACCCTGGAGGGCATCTGACCGGAAGCGCCACATTACAAATATTTCACGGCATAACCCATGTTGAGTCACTAGCCAGCTTTGCATGTTCAAGGTTGGGTGTTAATGAAATTTGGGTACAGTTTCAAAGGTTTGCCTTTTTAAGGTCGCCCGTTGTATACCGCTACCCGGATACAAATATCTCTCGGCCAAACTGCATCCAATCGGTACACCTTTAAGGGCCGATAGCTGATCCCTTCTATGGCTGGGGCAGGTACCACTCAGCTAAAAGATGCGCCCCATGTTGGGCCGAGTGCTGGTTCTTACAAGTTAAGGCTAGGCATATGATGCTGTTATTCTTTCAATGCAAATTTACAGCATGTTGCAAGACGGAAGCTGTAATTGTGTGGCTTAAGGCATGCCCCATGCTGGGTCAATTGCTGCTTTCGCAATGCGAAGGTAGATGTCAAGTAGCCGAATTCATCTGTTGGGGTGACGTGCCCAGTGGGCCGGAAAAAGCTGCGGTTTGGTATTGCCAACCCAGGCGTTCCCTCCAACACAAAAGACTTGAGATTTTTTGAGTTCTTTACAATCTCTTTTCAGATTACAGGAGACATTGGTGAAACCAGTCGGCCGGACATCTGATTCGATCGTAAAGCACTCGGGGGCTACTGTGGACTGCATGGGCCCCGGGTATCCTCTAGAAGGCCCATAAGGGAGCAGATGGGGGATGACTCAAGTCGGTTGATCGGGATAGAGACCACTCGGGTTACGTGTGACTTGGGCGCCAAAGATGTTCCTAAGCATATCGCCAAACTCCATGTAATTAGGAGATCCATACTTGCATATCATGCATCGGTATAACCGAATCTGGTACCATGTACTGCGTGTTACCGTGTAACTCTATCTCCCCTGCACTATATGAAGGGAGGGGGTAGATGCCATAGGCATATATACAATCATAGACGAGCATATACGAGCTTAGACGATCATACGCGATCATCATAGCTTATATTACATCCAGCATCACCTTTGTCATCTGCTAATTCACGCGGAGGCATAATCCCAGAGCACAGGAAGTAGGGTATTACCTCCGAGTTGTGGGCCTGAACCTGTATAAATTCCTATCTTGTGCTACAATCTGGTTTGGATCTTGAGCGTGCCCCCGTACAAATTCATTGCCGATGGTGACACCCGATGAGCCACCAGTTGATAGCCCGCTCCCCTCTCTTTCCCCGGGGAAACCACGCTGTCTCTCCACTCATGAATTTTTTTCCCATGGTCTCCCTCCCAACTCGCTCTCTTGCTCTCAATCAACTCTCCTACATAAACCTAGCCGCCGCCAACTCCCTCACTCCCAACTCGCCTCCGTCTATCCCCTCCCCTCCAGTCCCCTTCATCCCCGCTGCCGCCTCTGCATCCGCCCCCTCTGCCCCCTGCCGTCGCCGCCTTTGCCCCATCCGCCTCCCTGCCGTTGCCGCCTCTACCCCCTGCGCCCCCTTCGCCTCTACCCTCTTCACCTCCCAAACTCGAACCCAAGACTGGGAAAAAACATCAGACCGGGTCGGGCTCGGGTCTAGTCCCATGTAACCGGGCTTTTCCAAGCTTGGTCCGAAACCCGGTCCGGCCTTTGGATAGGTCTACTTTATAGAAAAGGACCAAATTATACATTTGGGCTCCATCTATTCTGTTTGATCTACAAATCTAAACAAAGTTGCATCCAGATGTATAGAGCTATCATAAAAAAATTCAAATAATTTTAATAATTTTTTATAGTGTGAACGCGAGGTTTTTTTAAAAAAGAGGTATTGTTCTTCATAATTGGGCCGTGTTGCTTTTTTCCTTTTGTACCAGTCTACACATCTCCTGTCGTTCAAACTACGAAGGGTGTTGGACAATACCATCCCAATGGGCCTAGGGTTTCGGGGGAGTGTCCCTGACCCTATTGTACATGTGGGTACTATTCCGCTAACAATACCTGTCTGCCGCGACGAGCAGGTGCTGCGACATGGCCGTCACTTCCTCCTTGTCCATCTTCGGCAGCACATTGGTGTACACAAAGTGTAGCAATGCCCTGATCACATCGGCATCCATGTCGCCGATCTCAATGCATGCCACGGTCTTCTCTCTCATCTCATGGATCTAGACGAGAGGACACACTTGTGAACATGAAACGTCTCCTTGCAGACCTTGAACACCACGTCGGCGCCGTCCATGGTGGAGAGCAGGCAGTGGCCCAGCTGGTCGTGGCTGTCGGACGGCTGCGGCGCAGGAGGAACGATGACGACCACCACCATTCTTGCACCAGCCGATCTTGAGGACGTGGTGGTCGACGTGGAGCCCGAGCCCGATGGCTTTGTAGCAACGTTGACCGGCGAGGAGGTCGCCATGCCCATGAAGACTCGCTACAGAGGAATCCTTCATGCTCGAATTTGCCCAAATCAGTTGCACACTGCCGTTACCATGTACCACCTCGAGTCATCGTCACCGCCGCATATGGCACTGCCACGTCCGGTCACCGCTGACCTTGCTGTTGGCATCATTAGGTGCGCAACGACATCCTTATCCCGTAGGTAGCACTATCAACCACTAGCCTCTAGCCTGGGGAATCGCCGGTTTCCTCTCGCAGCTGTGTGCGTTGCCAGGGGAAGAAGACAATGACGTCATCATCCCAAACACTATGCACGCGGGACGCTGAAGGGTAGACCCCACCGTCAGTCCCTGAGCTCTCCCTCTCTCACGTCTCTGTCCTCTTCTATCTCTCACTGGCATGTGGGCCATCCGGACCCATCTGGCAGGTTGAGCAAAGGCGACCTTGAGGAGTATACCTCTAACGTCCCTTGGCTCGGGCTAATTGAGGGCTAGCCAGACCGAGCACCAGTCGGCTGCCTCGCCACAGTAATGAGCTTTCTAGTAAATTTTCTCAGATTAATTTTTAAATATTCTGCAAATTCTTTTCTAATTATTTTGGAAATAGCAAATGAGATCAAAAATTCTGAGAGAACTATAGAAAATACTAGGCGCATTTTACAACTTGGGAAAAATATAAACTTTATATTGACTTTAGATATAATCCTCGGAATAAATGAGAGATAGGATAATAGAACCCCTTTTAAGCTATTAAAAATATAGATATAAAGGTCATTTATAAATATAAATAATAGAACCTTTTTATATATGGCAATAGGTATTTTTAAAAGAAGGACTATTTAAGCATGCATTATGCATAAATTTTTCCTGCATTCAGTTATTTCCTTTTTTTTGCTTCTTTCGATAGATGAGCCAAATCGTGCTCCAGACGCAAGTCAAGAGCAATCCACCATGAACCAAAGCGAGTTAACATCGTAACTCATTCTTCTATCTAGTTTTCACAAACTATGTTGTTTGAATTACGAAAGTGTGTGCTCAGTGTGTTTGAGATTACCCAAGTTGCTAATCATGTTATATCCATGTCCACCCTTTGTTATGTTTGATTGTCATACCATGATTTTCGTGATAACCATGCTTACATTGAAAGTCCACCAAATACATAAAATGTTTAGACTTTTATTCTTGGGTAAAAATTGTTTAGACTAGCTTAGGTAGTCGGGTAACCAATTCCACGTCGATGAGCCAAAACTCATCAGTTGACATAATTTCATCGCTTTGTGTGTAATCCGTGTGTTTTGGGTTTAGGATCTGAGCGATAGTTGGGAGAACTAGAAATTGGTGTATGGTTTAGTCACTCCGAGGAATATTTGGGAAAATGTGTTTGAAAGTTATGGAAAAGAAGGGTGTTGGGTAGGGTGGACCCATAAATTATATGAAGGTGGGCTGGCTGGGATGGAGTATGGAGTCACCTAGATAGGCGTGTATGGGGTATGCGCAACGCGAAGTTGCTGACCATTTGCCTGTGGGAAATGGTTCCTAGCATCACAAGCGCGACCATCGCACAGTAGTGCGTTCTGGGGTCCAATGGCCCGGTGACCAACCCGATGTGCAGGTGAAATAATGTCGTCGCCGAGTGGTGATCTAACCTTTGTCAGGACGGCCTATAGGGGTCGTACACATCTATTGAACGGCAAATCAACCAAGGTGGTATGGATCACCAGTTCGTCGGTACTCAGTGAGATAGTGGTTTGCAACAGGAATTTGCCGGCCTTGCATGCATGCATAGCCGTAGAGTAGTTTTTATTTGAATCTTTTGTAGCTCTGCTGGCCGACTCTTTTGCTTGCATAATATTGGGTTGTAAAACTGTATCTGTGCAGACGTACGAAAACAATGTACTACTTTCATGATTTTTCATGGTTTGTAATCAAATAAAGAACATCATGATGTATGAAATGATCCAGCTAAGTTATGTGAGACACTAGTGTACCGATACAGGGGTTAGTGCAGTTTCACAGACGGATTTCAAAGGTAAACCGGGTGAAGAGCAGGGAGCCGGGGGCAGGGCGGAGGCGAGAGGCTCAGCGGCATGGAGCTGGAGCTGATAAGCATGGACGCTCTGCTCCAGAGCTTGACCCCTCCGTGGATGGAAAAAAAAATTATATGGCACCCGTTACCACCGTAGCACCCAGAGAGATAGGGAGAGGGGAGAGAGGAGGTAGAGAGAGAGAGAGGAGGAGATAGAGAGAGAGGATGAGAGAGATAGAGAGAAAAAGGGATGCCACGGTGCCTTCTGTGGCATCAGGTGCCATATAATTTTCTTCCCTCTGTGGACAACGACAAGCCGACAACGCCCCTGGCTTTCTCCGGTCCACATGGTGTCCACATGGCACGAATTACCACGCCTGCGGCGTGCATGCCGTTGTTAAATTATATGCAAAGTTCCTTTCCTATAACAGGTATCTTATTCTGATTGATGACACCTGGAGTACCAAAGATTGGGAAATCATTCGGAGTGGTTTGCCCAACAAAGATTGTGGGAGCAGAATAATATTAACGACAAGAATAGCTACTGTTGCAAAGTTTTGCTGCTCTTCATGCTCAGACTCTATGTATGAACTGCGGAAACTAAATGAAGCTAAATCCAAAACTTGTTTTTCAGAAGAATTTTTGGCTCCGAAGATAAATGCCCTCCACACCTTGAAGGTGTTTCTAGTGACATAATAAGAAAGTGTGGTGGTTTACCAATGGCAATAATTACTATGGCTAGTTTGTTAACTACTAAATCAGAAGCAAGAGAAGAGTGGATCATTGTTCAGAAGTCAATTGGTTTGGGACTTAAAAAACATGCTGATGTGAAGAAAATGAGAACGATTTTATCTCTTAGCTACAATGATCTTCCTTGCCATCCGAAGACATTCTTGTTATATCTAAGCATTTATCCAAAGGATTATATCATCTATTTGGATGATTTGGTATGGAGGTGGATAGCGGAAGGATTCATACATGTTGACGGTGACAGAGTGTTGGCGGTTCTTATGCCTATTAGAGTTTTAATCCGCAAGCGCATGGATATCGCAGTACCTTTCACCCAGGAGTATTCCTAAGGTATCGATTTCCCACGAGGAACGAGAAGTTTCTATTTTCTACACTTATTCACCCGGATGGATATGATTATGGTGGGTTGGAATCAACAAATGGATAAATGTATTTCGGATCAAGAGGCTCTTCGGACACTAGTCATAAAGGTTCAAGTTCTATTCGTATTTAATTTGCTACTCTGAATCGGAGCTCAGGTACTCACTACCACCCGCTATCCTGAATTGGAATCCTGAATGGTTATGATCGTTCTGATTTGGCTCAACTGGTCTGCAACTAACGGGGCGGATTTCACAAGGTCTAAGCCGGATAATAGGGCTGTCACCACCTATTACCTACCACACGTCCGTTAAAGCAGGTGCCTACCGGCTACTAACTAGTCCAGACACCACGTCTGTACCTAGTAGTAATATGTACTAAGGACGTCACTTCAGTACGCACCCCTACTACCTCTTATACTAATCTCTA
>SPJY01035151.1:857198-879458 GCA_005191435.1 Raddia distichophylla | reverse complement strand
GTCAGTTGGGACTTGAGCTGAATTTCGGCAACCCCGGTACGTTTTCAGTTTTCCAGTTCCTTTCCTTAGCGTTGATTTTCCAAAACCTCGTTGGTCTTTCGCTCCCGTAGCACTCCCCGCGTGCGAGCATGTCTTTTTATCTGGCGACGACCTGTACAGCTCCGGTTAACCGGAGCGGTGCACCACCGATGGAGTTTTGCCCACCGTAAGCCGATTCTCATCGCAACGGGCACTCCTGGCGTTGGTTCCGCACCCGCCAAGGCGACACCAATGCTACACTTGTCCCTGTCCGGATAAGATTTCGCCTCGCACGTATTGCCTGTGGCTAAGGTCCCGATCGCCTTCCCTAGTTAGCGGTCTTAGCCACAGCGGGACTGCCCTTGCCCACACAAGTCTTTTTTATCCGTGCTACGTCCTTCCTGGCACGGTAATCCGAAGCAATGCCCCACCAATGGAGTCCTGTCTATCGTAAGCCGATTCTCATCGCAACGGGCACTCCTGACGTCGGTTCCGCATTCGCCGAGGTGACACTAACGCTATCGGGGGACGTACCTGGGAAAAATTATGTCTTGTGCGGGTAGGTCGTCTTTAGCGTATTTTTCAAAACTCGCTTTGCTCTTCTTAGAGCCTGTTCTTGCTCTCTTTTCCCCCTTGCTGGCTCGTTTCTTGTTTGTCTGCTGCAGAAAATACAGGAACAGGAAACGTCAGACGCCGGTGACGGTCGCGGCGAGGTTCCAGGCTTCCCCACCAAAACCGATGTCTGCATCGCTCTCTTCCCGGGCACGCTCCGCGCATGCCCGGAGACTGATTCACTTCACCCGCGTATGATTTCTTGCCTTTGCCCGGCACTGACCTTTACAGTTCGGCTAAGTCAAGGTAGTGCGCCACCAACAGAGTCCTGCCCGCCGTAAGTCGATTCTCATCGCAACGGGCAAGCCCATCGTAAGCCGATTCTCATCGCAACGGGCACTCCAAGCTTCGGTTTTGCACTCGCCAAGACAACGCTTACACTGTCGCAAGGAATACGTCGGTATTATCTCTCCCGAGAGGCCTGAACCAGGATAAAAACCCTGTGTCTTCCTGTTGCTCGTTGATCGCTGTTCGCATAGCTTGAGCGGGTCTTCTATCTCTCTTTTATTAAGAACCTTAGTTGACTTGGGTCAATATCCCAATCGTCGACACGAACTATAGGGGTTGTACACATCCGTTGAACGGCAAATCAACTGGGGTGGTATGGATCACCAGTTCGTCGGTACTTGGTGAGATAGTGGTTTGCAATAGGAATTTGCCGGTCTTGCATGCATGCATAGCCGTAGAGTAGTTTTTATTTGAATCTTTTGTAGCTCTGCTGGCCGACTCTTTTGCTTGCATAATATTGGGTTGTAAAACTGTATCTGTGCAGACGTACGAAAACAATGTACTACTTTCATGATTTTTCATGGTTTGTAATCAAATAAAGAACATCATGATGTATGAAATGATCCGACTGTGTTACATGAGACACTAGTGTACTAATACAGGGATTAGTGCAGTTTCACATATGGATTTTAAAGGTAAGCCGGGTGAAGAGCAGGGAGCCGGGGGCAGGGCGGAAGGCGGGAGGCGGGAGGCTCAGCGGCATGGAGCTGGAGCTGGAGCTGAGAAGCATGGACGCTCTGCTCCACCTCCAGAGCTCGACCCCTCCGTGGACAGCGACATGCCGACAACGCCCCTGGTCTTTCTCCGGTCCACATGGTGTCCACGTGGGCACGAATTACCACGCCTGCGCCCTGCAATGCCGTTGTTAAATTATTCACTAATGAAGCGCAGATCAAGATTAGATTAATCTAATCTAAATGCTGTACTGAGTTTCTTAAGTCGGGTCTCAGAGAAGAGCGGTGCAGCATACCTACAAAGCCCCAATTTCCTTCCGTCCAGTTCCTATTTCTTTCGTTCGAAGCGGAGGGGGAAGGCGAAGTGCAAGGAACTAATGGCTGAGTTCATGGTGAGCGCCGCCACGGGGGTGATGAGCTCCCTCTTAGCAAAGCTCCCCAGGCTGCTGCTCGACGAGTACAAGCTGCAGAGAGGAGTGAAGAACGACATCGCCTTCCTGGAGCTGGAGCTGAGAAGCATGAACGCTCTCCTCCAGAGGCTGGCCGAGAAGGAGGAGGAGCTTGACCCACAGACGAAGGAGTGGAGGAGGCAGGTGAGGGAGATGGCCTACGACATCGAGGACTTCATCGACCTGTACATGCACCGGATTCAGCATGAGCCTGACGAAGCCGCAGGCGTCAAGGCATTCTTCCGCAAGAAGTTCAGCAAAGTGAAGAAACTGGGAGCTCGCCATGGGATCGCCGAGCAGATTCAAGAGCTCAAGGCCCAGATCATCGGCGCCAAAGAGCGACAGGACAGGTATAATATCACCGCATCTGCCTTTTCTGGTGACGCCGGCGTGGTGGCCGTTGACCCTCGGCTGCCTGCACTCTATGAGGAGGTAGCCAACCTGGTTGGTGTTGATGGTCCAAGGGAAGATGTTATCAACCTGCTGCATGATGGGGAGAAGCCACTAAAAGTGGTTTCAATTGTGGGGTTTGGAGGACTAGGCAAGACCACTCTTGCTAACCAAGTATACCAGCAGATTGGTAGGAGTTATGATTGCCAAGCTTTTGTGTCGGTGTCACAAAAGCCAAATATGAGAAAAATTTTAATGGCCATGCTCTCAAAACTGAAGAACCAAAAGAATCAAATCACTGGATCTGATGATGAGGAGGGGCTCATTAGCGAGCTAAGAGATTTCCTCAAGGACAAGAGGTGTCTAAGTTAACTTTTTTCCATTCTTGATCCAGCATATATATCTCACTATATTTGTTAGTTTGATGTTCGGTCATTGATTCAAGTCACAAGCTTTGCAAATTACTTGTTGTGTTGTCCATCCAATATCAACAATTGCATTAGTTCTTTTGTGCGATACCCACATTAGTTAAGCTCAATTATATGCAACTTCCTTTCCTATAACAGGTTTCTTATTGTGATTGATGACACCTGGAGTACCAAAGATTGGGAAATCATTCGGTGTGGCTTGCCCAACAATGATTGTGGGAGCAGAATAATATTAACGACAAGAATAGCTGCTGTTGCAAAGTCTTGCTGCTCTTCATGCCCAGACTCTGTGTATGAACTGCAGAAACTAAGTGAAGCTAACTCCAAAACTTTGTTTTTCAGAAGAATTTTTGGCTCCGAAGATAAATGCCCTCCACACCTTGAAGGTGTTTCTAGTGACATAATAAGAAAGTGTGGTGGTTTACCACTGGCAATAATTACTATGGCTAGTTTGTTATCTACTAAATCAGAAGCAAGAGAAGAGTGGATCAGTGTTCAGAAGTCAATTGGTTTGGGACTTGAGAAACATGCTGATGTGATGAAAATGAGAACTATTTTATCTCTTAGCTACAATGATCTTCCTTGCCATCTGAAGACATGCTTGTTATATCTAAGCATTTATCCAGAGGATTATATCATCTTTTTGGATGATTTGGTACGGAGGTGGATAGCAGAAGGATTCATATATGTTGATGGTGATAGAGCTTTAATGGAAGTCGGGGTATCTTATTTTAATGAACTAATAAATAGAAGCATGATCCAACCAGTACACATCAGGTATGATGGCCAGGCAACCACATGCCGAGTGCATGATATGATTCTTGACCTCATTATATCCAAGGCAGCTGAAGAGAATTTTGTCATGTGCATTGGTGACTGTAAGCATAAATTGGACTCTTTGGGTAAGGTTCGTCGACTCTCGCTTCACTGTGTTAGAAAGGAAAATATTACTCTGCAATCCATAGACACTACTCATGTTCGATCCCTCAGCATATTTGGTGGTTGTGAAATGCCATCTATTTTGGATTTCCCAGCTTTGAGAATGCTTTCTATTCAGATTAGCTCAGATATGAAAAATATTTCTCTGGAGAATATAGGAAGACTGTTTCAGTTGAGGTATCTAAGAATTGAATCATATACATATAGCTTTGCACGTTTGCCAAAAGAAATAAGGAAATTACAGCTTCTGGGGACATTGGATCTACGCCTTGCACATATTACAGAGTTACCTGCAAGTATTGTTGAATTGCAACAACTAAAACATTTACTTGTTATTTGTGCACAACTCCCAGCTGACGGAATAAGCAAGATGCAAGCCTTGGAGGAACTGTCACATCTATTAGTGGACAGTAGAACTTCAGTGAAATCTTTGCATGAGCTGGGAAATCTAACAAAACTGAGAATCCTTGAGTTTGACGTTGAAATCAAGGTTTCAGACAATACCGATAGAACAACATATGAAAACATCTTTGTTGCGCTCATTAGCAAGCTTGGTAAATCGAGCCTTCGTCGTCTAAATATTTTTAACCGGTCTCGTGGTCGTCTTGGATTCCTACACTGTTCTTGGTTTGAACCACCTCATCTCCTTCAGAGCTTAACGTTACGTACAGTGTCTGAAATTCCTGTGTGGATGGCCTCCCTTGCCAACCTCACATACCTGGAAATCGGGATATGTACAATGATACAGCAAACCCTGAACATCCTTGGGGTCCTTCCGGCGTTGGCATTTCTGGAGATAATTAATTTCTCTGCGAAACCCACGGAGAGGCTCATCTTCGGCAGTAGTAGTTTCCGATGTCTAAAGGAGTTCCACTTCGGTAGCTTATATTCAACAGTAAATCTGATGTTCGAAGATGGAGCCATGCCAAAGCTGGAAACTCTTCGATTGAAAACCAAGGCACATATGATGGAATCTGTTGCTGATCTTGGCATCCGCCATCTACTTGCCCTCAAGAGCCTCGAGGTTTGGATCAATTGTCACCATGCAAGGATTGAACAAGTGGAGGCGCATGAGGAAGCCTTCAGGAACGTAGCCGGCCAACTTCCCAAGCGTCCCACACCTGATTTCCAAAGGCTTAGATAGGAATATATGGAACGTGATGATCCAAGCCGGGAAGAACACGGCCACGAGGACCAAAAATTTTCCGGATGTCCCAGATAAAACTCCAGATCGACAACTGCTGCACCAAAGTCTGGTACGGGTTAAGCGCACCCCAATGCAAGCTGTTTTTCTAATTACGCCCATTGCCTTCATCAAGCACATAACTCTCAACATGCTTATCTTGCTATGCTGCATTACACTTTCTCATGAAGTATCTTTTCGAACTTTGTAGGAAAAGCAGAGACCACAGATTAGTTCGTGATGTTTGCGGAGGGTGGTGGCTCATTCTAAAATGTTACCTCAACCAACCATGTGTTGTTGCTGTCTACATTGAACGATATAGAGCTGACGATGCACAATAGATTTTTTTCATCTAGTGATCTTTTCAGTTTATGCTTTTATCCTTTTGCTTTCACCCTTTAAAAAATCCACTGTTTATATTATCAAGCATTGTGCTTGCC
Source organism: Raddia distichophylla (assembly GCA_005191435.1). Lineage (NCBI taxonomy): Eukaryota > Viridiplantae > Streptophyta > Magnoliopsida > Poales > Poaceae > Raddia > Raddia distichophylla. Next base: position 874,037 of record SPJY01035151.1, on the reverse strand, counting down.
TTGTTTTCTCTTGTGGAACATTGAAAAAAAGCCTAAGACATTTTTTTCTTGTGAAACATTCCTAGTACGTATTAAAAGTTTCTCGAATAGCTGTTGTAACATTTTGTGCTAACATTCTAAAACAATGTTTCAAGTGAAAAAACATGTTTCAGCAGTTGTTTCTGATAATTATTGCTCATGTTCCTATAAAACATTATGCTTACTCTTATTAAACATCACATCTCCTCTCGTGAAATTCGCTAATGTTTCATTAGTATTTTTCATCATGTTTTCTTCGGTTTACTTCAAACGATTCTGGATGTTTTGACTAGCGGGCTGCAGCGGCAGGAGTCAATCAGGGGCAGGAGCGTCCATTACTCGAGCATCGCCATGAAATATTCTGGCTCTGTTATTTATTCGGTATTGGCTTTTGGCTCTTTTTTTCTTTCAATTTATTGTGCGTAAGAAAAAAAAATTGGCAATCAAGAAGGTGATGCCGACAGTTTTAGACAAGGAACAAAACAGAACTTTTGCTAACAGGGATTGTAGATGATGATGATGATAAGAGCATCCCAGCAGTCCCTTTATAATATTATCGTAGCACATATAAAGAGGTTGGAGGAAGAAAGAAATCTTTTATAGTATAGTGTAAATTGTGAAGTAATTTTAGAGTGATGGACAGAGTAGACACTAATGGTTCTTTTGGAGGAGAAATATAGAGTCTGTTGGAATGCTCTAATGACCAGTAAAGGCTTTGGAGATCCCGTTTCTTTTGGTGGTCATGTGGACTGATTTTTTTTGCTTGCTAAGCTGCTCATTTCGCTCGACAATCCGGCATTGTGTAAGACAGGAACCAGGCAACAATTTGTGCAGCTACTACGCATGAGTTTATGCACACTATTACCTAAGACAATGCCAACATGTTGAAAGGTGACAACAGGGCGAGCAAATATAATTAATACTTAATCATGTCCACTCCTCACATTTTGTACAAACTCAAGGATTAATTAATTCACCTAATTAATGGCAGCTCGTACTACTTGGATGCATCTTGTGCCATACTCTCGCCACACCGAGTGAAAGCAATCCAAGAACAACTCGTTGGCCTGTTGATGAGATTGTAAATCCAAAAGTCGAGTTTCACGAAATGCATGGAGATAGGGCCCTTCAATAAGGACCAGTGAGCTGGTGGGTTCATCTGTGGCTACCAAGAGCGATGCACGACAAAGCAGATGAATTGAAAAGATGAAAAATGAATTGTTATTTGAATTATTATTTTGCAAGTAATATGTTATGTAAAGGATGCGACGAAAACAATGAGGCACTATAGTGTCAATTAATGAAGCTGTAAGTATATCTATAATAAAGTTGTTAATTAATAAAGTTCTATAAATTATCAGTAAATTGTGATTGATCTAGCTGCACGTGTGTTGTACAGAGAATAGCACCTCATTACCTATTGGAGACACCAACTGGTAATGGTCCTTTCTTAAGAATCTAAGGACCACAGGTAGTCACCAACCGGTAGTGGTAGCATACCACGATTGGTTGGGTGAACCAGCAGTGATATATCACTCCTAGTTGACCACTATCAATCCCAAAACCGATAGAAAATGCCGTTTGGAACCGGTAGGGGTACGCATATTTGTAGTATTAGGTTGTCATTTTTATGAGGATGAACTTTGCACTTTATGCTTCAAATAGAAAATTACAAAATATATACAATAGCATCCAGCCACATAGTTGATAGTTATGGTACTAGGATCCTCTGACGTACTGCCCTCTGCAGTTGTGCCACTGACATGTGGGCCCCATATGCATAGAGTTCATATGTCAGTGACCCACCACCCTCTACAGTGCGTCAGAGGATTTGGTTACATGGTTATGATGACCGCTCGAGATTCGTACAATACGAGCAGCTTGAGTAATTCCTCCAACATTTGTGAGCCAACGTGGCACCGGCACAGAGTAACCATGTGTAAAATGAAATCAAAGTGACGACATGGCGGCACACTTAATTAATGTGTATGTCAATTTGCAGCTCAAACATTAAGACGGGAGGTGTCAGTGTTGGAGGCATATGCATCAGAGCGAATTAAGTCGTTCGGCTATAGTTCTATATAAAGGAGAAGACGCCAGCCAAGCATGAAGCATCAGGTGAGTTGAGATCTGCTTAATTAGTTGGTCAGCGCAAGGTTGCAGTCATGGTTGATTGCATGTATCCGTCCCCGAAAAATTATGTGAAATCTGATGGGATTAGGAAGCGTCGGGAATGCATTTATGCAACAAACCATGCACACACACATTCTTATAGTATGCGTGCCATATGCCGTATATCACACTGACTCATATACTTTGCAAGGCTTTGTTTCGCATTTTTATTGCAGTTGTCGTTTCGGTAGAAAAGCATTTTCAGGTGCGTGTCAACTGCCGTATACTGCTCTCCGCTATTTCTAAAGTTGCCTAGGTTCCAAAGACTTTGAGAATGTACGCAAAAGCTTTGTTTTAATTTGAAGATGTACACAGCTCGTTATTATAAATGTTGATGAAAATGTTTGCACTTTCAGATTTGTTTTAATTCAAAGATAAACCAGAAATATAATTTGATGAATAATCACCATGAAACAGAAGTTTATATTAAATACACATACACTAGCAATACACATCCTTCTTATAAACTCGTCAACAACACAACGACAAAGAATACATAATGGTTATTCTGGCCACTGAACTGGACGTTTGTGTTGTTGTTATTGTTGTCGGGGACAATGTTAGCGTTGTTGTTGTCGACAACGACGTTGGGGTTGTTGTTGTTGTTACCAGTGATCCTCGCCAGTGAAGACATTGATGCAGATCGGTGTAGAGAGGAGCACACAGTGAAGACGAGCAGTCGCGCTACCGAGTACTTTCCAAAAACCTTATTCGTCCTCTCCAGTGTTGGAGCACAAGGATGGTGCTATTCTGGAGACATGCTCTCCTATTCGACGGTGCAAATTAAGGACGAGGAAGCCTGAACGACGGTGCTGGGGATGGGTTTGGCAAAACCTAGGATTTCTTCTCTTGTTCCTCCGGGCGGTGGCGGCAATATATATTTAGGGAAAACCGTGTGGGCTAATAACAGGTCACAAGATCGTGCCATGATCGGGCTCACAAATCCTGGAGAGCAAAAGAATAATATGCAAAAGGAGGCCTCATCTACGCAAGCACAAGGGTCCGTTTTTAAAAAATTATTCACGCTAGTGTCGTGCGCTCGTCCCGTGCCCGGAGAGGCAAGTGAGCGCATGCATGTGTTGTTCTCTTTCTCACACCCACCACATTAGTTAGAGCGATGAAACAAGCTCCACTTTTAAACTTGTCATACACTCCTCCCACTAGCAATATGATATTAAAGAAAGTTCACATCTTTTTCATGAGGTGAGCCTTAGAGATTTTTCAGAATTTATTTCTCATTTAGATGAACCTTAGTCCAAATAATCTAACTAATGTCACCTCACATTAATCTTGAATAGCAAGTGCCTGATTTGTGTTGAAACGAAGGCAATACGGAGTTCCAAAAAAACACTGAAGTAGTGAACCGCAAGGCTATTGATCTTTAGCTGTTATAATACCGGCCTTAATTTTACAGTATGCGAAAATGAGAGTGAACCATATCCATTCCTCTTGATCCAATAGCTTATGATGTAATTTTGAATTTTTTATTCTATCTTAGCAATATATATTTATATTGTGATAATATTAGGGCTGTTTGGTTCATGACCATGGATGACCATGCCAATTGAATGGGTCATGCCAATGCATGGCATTACCAAATCCTTGGCCAAATTTGATTGTTTGGTTTGTAGCCATCTTTTTTTTGCCAACAAATGGCAAGTAATGAAGGATGTTGTTTGGTTTGTTGCCAATTTAATGTGTCAATTGGTCCCATGATTAAATAAAAAAATCACAAAACTCAAATAAAAACTATGAATTCATATAAAAGGTTGGATTTAAAAATTTAAAACATCTTAGAGAAAATGGGAAAAATGAAATTTGGTAACAAAAACTAAAATTTTAAAACATTTAAAACATTAAAACCATTTTAAAATGCAAAAAAGATTAATTATAAAAATCTTAAAAACAAAAAATAATAAATATGGGTTGCTTAGGATTTTATATGAATTATAAAATTTATTTCATGCAATTTGGACACTTTATGAAATAGATATAGAAATTAGAAGATACAAAATCAACTGAATAAATAGGACGTGGTGCTTATCTACCAGCTAGGCTTGCCACTGACGTTGGGCCCAACACCGATCAAACAATGGCACGAAGGCAAGCCATCAGATGGCGTCCGAAATCAGCGCCATCGCCGCGCCAGCAACTCGCGTGGGAATTCGTTGCCTCGCCAAATTTTCCGTTGGCGCGCCATTCATCGGATGCCAACCAAATACCAGCCAATTTACCATGGCGAGCCAAAATTTGGCATGGCTAGCCACGGTCACAATCCAAACAGGCCCATTTTATATTATGTACACTCTCTCTAATTTGACAATTGAATCTAAATTATAATGCTACCTTTACTATTGTATTTGTCAATACGTATAGTTGTAGTTTTAAAGTGGTTTCGTGCAGACGCTTCTCAGTGAGGAGTAGATTGAGCCTGATATTCCACCCTCGACATTTGGATGGGTACAAATAATAGTATCAGCTCAAATGTGTTTCTTGTCACTCAGTACTGTGCATTAATATTATAAGACCCTAATTTGATTTTGTGGCAACATGTTTCCATCTTTCCATATATCCCTTGGTTTCGTTAATGAGTCATTATTTTAGGGCTTCATCTAGCCCAGCGAAATAGATGCCTTGACACCTTCGCACAACGAGGGCTTTCAGGGTCATACAGCTTCTAATAAATATGCAATGTGATATTGTGTGATGTCTATCGGAGTTGATAAATGGAATTTGTTTTGATTATGGAAATTGACTCCTGACCGGTGGGGGTCTTGACCCCTGTTTATAGAAGAGATCGCTTCTGACTTTCTCTTGTGTCCTGGTTTGTCTTCTCGGTTCGTGGCTTATAATTAAATTTGAAATGAAAAGTGTAGTACAATAGTTGAACAAATTGCATTCAAGGAGCAACCACGACTCAACTATTAAATTTCAACGGAATCGCTTACATATATTAGAGCTAAACATCTGCATGCATGTGAACGGGGGGAATTTAATATGTACCTGCTAGGATAACAATGTATGTGGTGTGGAGAGAAGAAAAAAATGGTTACTATCACTCCCAACTTTTTTTTTGTCATCATCTCCTTGTTGTAGGCTTGGGAGGCATTGGGATTTGGGACGGCATGCAACTACGATGAGTATTCAGTCCGTGCTTCTTCATGTTGTGCTTTTACAGACAGAACGGAGAGCTGGTCTAGTGGGGGGAGTGATCCAGATAGGCTGTTAGTTTTAATCTTAATACGATGATGATTTGTCTAGTTTAATTAGAATTAGATTTATTTAAAACTACAAGTATCCGAGATGGATTCTGTTTAGAATTAATAGTTCTAATTTAGGTAGAAGTACTGTAATTTTTTTAGTATAAATAAAGGACAAAGAACAAGGAAAAATGAATGTGAGCTGACAACATCAAAACGTCTTACGAGCCGCGTGGTGTTAGTCAAAGTAATTAAATTAGCCAAAGTGTTCAAAATCATCCAAAATGTGACGTGAGTTTTAAAAGGAAGAAGCGTTGGCTCCGGCATGGCTGATCGTGACATATCGGCGAGCTACGTTGTGAGCACGAACTCGACAGCACTACTGCAGCGCTAGTTCTTGGCGACTTGGCGTTCCTGGCATGACTGGCAAAATCATCTGGTTTGCCTGGAAGGAATCAAAAGTCACCATGAGATGTCGAAGATGCAGATGAACATCATCACAAATCATAGGTACCTTTTCTTGGAATGCATCAAGTCACTATCCAATAAAGGCTGCAGCTTCTTCACGGTTGGGCTTTGAGCGTTTGTAGAAGATATCTTGAGAGGCCAAAGCTATTTTTTGAGCTTTGAGGAATTACTTCAACAACTAGGAAAGAAAAAAGGAGCTGAAGTATTCACTCTGGCTAGACTGGGCTTGTGAGCTGCTTATTGTCGGTCTTAGAAGGAAAAACTGTTTATTTTCCTCCTTCCGTCCCTTCTTGTCTATTCCTGAATCATCCTTTATCATCTCTGCAGCACGACATCTGTGTAGAACTGGTGTAGGATGGTTGGGAAGCACACTGGCTGCAGTCCGGATAGCTGCCTCTAAAGCCTCCACCTCTTCAACCCTTGCACCCTCACAGTAGATATTTACAGCAAGGTTTCTGAGGGCAGAGAGATGGTGGATTCCAAAATCAGGAGGAATAAGTCCACATACAGTTTGCACCTCATGCGCTATGATTTGAAATTCAAGAGATTCGAGCATTGGCATGGCTCCTTCCTCGAAAAGTAGACTCATCCAGTGAACAAATTTGAACTTCTTCAGACATTGGAATCCATTGTTATTGACAACAAGTCCCCGTTCATTGTGTTCTGCTACATTTGAGTCTAACTTCAGGAATAGTAAGGCGGGAAAATCCCCAAGAATCTGGAGGGTTTCTTGTCTCACTATAATCTCGATGTCTAGATAGGTGAGGTTGACCAGTGAGGTCATCCACGTTGGTACCTTACTGAGAGACCAACCTTTAATTCCTAATTCCTGAAGGAGATGAGGACGTGGAGACCAAGAATCCAACAAGAGGTCTATTGACCAGGGACTGACAACTGTTAAATACCGAAGGTTGGACGTACCTAGTTTGACAAGTGAAGAAACAAAAGTATGTATGTACATTATTTTATCTTCGTGCGAGCCACTGATGCGCCAATCCACTCCAAAGGTTCTTAATTTGGTCAAACTACCCAGCTCCTGTAACAAGGTTATTGGGGTAGTGCGATCCACAACTATAAGTGATAGAAACTCTAAAGCTTGCATGTTCCCAATTCCATCTGGCAATCTGACACAGGGAACAATTAACCATCTCAAATGCCGAAGTTTAACAATACTTGGAGGCAATTCACTTACACCAACACAGTTAAGAAGATCCAATATTACCAAAAATTGCAGCTCTCCTATCTGTTCTGGAAGTGTAACATTAGTTGCTTTAATCCGTAGGTACCTCAACTGAAATAACTTTCCAATATCTTCAAGATAGCAACTTTCCAAATTCTCATTACCATCTAAATCAAGCACTCTCAGGGTACGAAAGTCTGAAAGAGGAGGCATTTTTTTAAAGTATCTAAATATGTTCATGGACCGAACATGAGCAGTAGTTATGGAATGTGCCGTCGTGTTTTCTTCACCATGGTATTGAAATGAGAGTCGGTGAACCTTTTCTTGCGAGAGCAACATTTGCTTTCTGTCAGTTACTACAGTGACAAAATTATCTTCGACCGCTTTGGACATAATGAAATCAAGAATCATATCATGCACCCGGCATGCAAATACTCTACCATCGTACTGAATATCCACAGGTTGGATCATACTTCTGTTTATAAGTTCATTAAAATAGTATTCCCCTTCCTCCTCTACAGTTCTTCCACCATCAACCTTGATGAATCCTTCTGCAATCCATCTTCTTACCAAATAATCCCTCTTAAGATCATAATCTTCTGGAAACATACTCAGATACAATAAGCAAGTCTTTAAATGATGAGGAAGATCATTATAACTCAGAGATAGTATCATGTTCATTTCCTCAACATCAGAATTTTTCTCAAGTCCTAAACCAATTGAATTGCAAACCTTCGTCCACTCTACTCTAGTATATGATTTAGTAGCCAACAAACTAGCCATAGTAATGATTGCCAAAGGTAAACCGCCACACTTTCTTATGATTTCAGTTGAAACTTCTTTCAGGTGATGTGGGCATTTATCTTCAGAACCAAAAATTCTTTTAAAGAATAACATTTCTGAGTTAGATTCACTTAGCTTCCTTAATTCATATACAAGATCATAGTGAGGGGATGAACATGACTTGGCAATAGTAACAATTCTTGTTGTTATTAATATTCTACTACCACAAGTATTTTCAAGCAAAGCACACTTAACTGTCTTCCATGCTTGGGTACTCCATATGTCATCAATTATGATTAGGTACCTATTAAACAAAAGAGAGATGGTTCAATTGTAACCTCTATGTATTGATAATATAAATGTCAAAACTGTCCACAAGACTATTATCTTGGCAATGAATGTTGTAGGCTTATTTGGTCAAAACAAGTTAAATTTGAATATCTGTATACTGATTTAGTCAGGACAAAATAAATTTTAATTGGCCTAAACAATTAAAATTATTTTTTTGTTTAGTTATCTCCTATGAGGATGAGCTAGATTTAGAAAAGTATTTGCCATTTGATATACAAATTGGTATAATCCTTTTCACATCATAACACGAGGTAGCTGTAATAATTGGTCGTTTCAAATAATGTTTGAATATCAATGAAAATAATACATATGTCATGAAAAAGGACAGTTAAAGGAAATTTCAAGAGAGTCTAAAATAAAATTACCGTACTTGCATACCTCTTGTCTTTTAGGAAATCCCTCAGTTCATTGATGAGCCACTCCTCATCGCCAGATTTGGTGTTATCAATCTCATCCTTCTTGACATGAGAGAGTATGGTTCGAAAGATAATCCCCATGTCAGGATTTTGGGATAAGGACACGAAAGATCGGCAATCAAACCGCTTGCCAATGTTTTGGTATACCTGATTAGCAAGTGTGGTCTTTCCTAACCCTCCAGGCCCCACAATTGACAACACTTTCATCATCTGCTCCCCATCATCCACTAACTTGATTAGTTCATCCCTCGGACCATTAGTACCGACAAGGCCATCCAACTCCGCATAGAGTGCAGGCAACCGGCGATCAATGGGCACCACGCTGATGCCACCTGAGTTAACCGCCGCATCAAGCTTGTACCTCTTTCGCCTGTGGCCTGCCTCGGCAATGCGAGCCTTGATATCCTGAATCTGTTCCGCAATCTCATGGTGAGCTACCAGCTCCCTTACTTTCTGGACATAGCCAGTGAAGAATCCCATGATGCCGGTAGGTCTCTGTGGCTCATTGCGGAGCTGGAGCATGTACTCGTCGATGCAGTCCTCGATGTCGTAGGTCATCTCCCTCACCTGGTTCCTCCACTCCTTGGTCTGTGAGTCAAGCACCTCCATGTCTGCCAGCCTCTCAAGGAGGGCGTTCATGCTGCTCAGCTCGCCCCTGAGGAAGGCGATCTCTCGCCTCATCCCCTTGTGCAGCTTGTAGTCCTTCCCCAGCAGCTCGGCGAGCTTGGCGAGGAGGGAGTTCATCACCCCCGTCGCCGCGCTCGCCATGATTCCACCCCCATCCATCACTCGCTCAGTTCTTGAGCGGAATCAGTGACCTAGCTGGAAGCAATTACAGCAGCATAGCTTGATTCTCCCTAGCACCTACTACTCCATACCTCTGAAACCCCAAACACCCAAGCAGCCTGAAATTTACTAGGGACGACAAAATCAAGAACAGTTTTCTCCACAAAAAAGAAGGGGGAGAGAAAATGAAAAATCAAGAACAAGTTCGTGCCTTGGTCACTCACTCACCCCTGAGGCTGCCTGCAAAGAGTCGAATCCACCGTCTTCGTCTCCACTAAGTAATCCAAAGCTGAAAGAGATTGGGGGATGTTGTACCTGGCGGAGGAGAGAATGACAGGCCTTACCGTACAGTCGGGCCGGGCCGGGCGGCACGCCGTGCCTGGTTTCCAGGCCCGGCCCGGCACGCTATTTCGGACCGTGCCGGCCCGGCCCATCAAATTTCGTGCCGGGCCGTGCCCGTGCCGGCCCATCTGGCCCGGCCCATTCTCCCAGCACTAGTTACCGCCTCCCTACGCCATGGTCGCCATTGCTTCCGTGGAACGGGAAGAGTCCACGAGGTACGAGGAGAAGTCCAAGACCGTGTGTCACTGTGGCGATTTTTTGGCTTCATTTTCTGTATTTTCAGCCGCCATTGGTTGATGTATAGCCCTAACCATGCATTCCCAATATTTTTTATATCCAAACACAGAGTTCTGAGATTTTTAATATTTTTAAATTTTCATGGTTCGAAAAGACTGGCTTTTTTTTTTAGAACAAGCTTTTTTAAAAAAAAAAGACACGTTTTGTTCATCTTTCTTCGAATATCTGCTGTAAAATTATTTTTTTGTTTTTTTAAACCAATTTTTCTCTATGATACACTTGTTTTCTAAATTACCAAGCTATTTTCATCCTGAACTTAGAGTTTTGGATTTTTTTAAAAAATTTTGTTGAAAATCCAAAGAGATTGGTTACCCTTTGCTATAAAAAAAAACGACGAGTTTTCACAATTTTGTTCGAATCCCAGTTGTAAAACCACTTCTTCCCTAGGTTCCACTTTTTTCTACGTTATCAAGATGTTTTAAAAGCCAACCCTAACTTTCTGTTTTTTTGAAAATTTTCAAAGAAAGTCTAAAGGCCATTAGTTTTTCAAAAATGGTGAGTTTTGCTTAGTTTTTTTAATACCTGTTATAAACCATTTTTCCCTAAGTTGCATTTGTTTTCTACATTATCAAGATGTTTTCAAGCAAAACCTATAGTTTTGGAATATTTGGGTTTTTTCCCAAAATATTTCTTGCAAAGTTCTAAGTGGCTATAGTTTTTTTATTTTTCAAAAATGGCGAGTTTAATACGATTTTCTTCAAGTACCTACTATAAAATCCCACTTTTTTCTAGGATCCACTTGTTTTCAACATTATCAAGATTTTTTAATTGAACTCGCCATTTTTTTCTTCTGTATTTTTAAATTTTTTTGAAAGTCCACATCGTTTGCACTTTTAAAGTAGAAAAATTGGTAGCTTAACCTACTTTCAGATCTCGGGAATGACATCTTAACACTCTAATAATATGGTTGTGGGTGTGTTATTGCTTCCGGTCCTAACTTCTCCACTTGTTCGACACTAAATAGCATGGATCGAACTTTATTAATTGATCAACACGACATAAATTTTATCTCTCGCTCATGCAACTAGTATGTTAAAAGTCCAATTTATGGCTTGGCAATCCTCGTCATGCAAGACACTAGGACTCAATATACTAAAACTCTTCTCCAAAGGCTTGACAACAACAACATCACCACCACAAGCAACCATCGCTCCGATGAAAAATGGTGTAGGTTGAATCTAGAGGCAAGGCTATGACCATCAAATGTTTTGTGGTTGAACAACAGAAACGACAAAATTAAAAACTCTCCAACCCTAGGGGACTCTATATGTTAAACATGTAGCCTAGGACGCATGCATGATTGATCTACAATGCTAACACTACACAATTCAGCATGTAGCCCAGGAACGTGTGTGCGCTTTTAAATTACAACTCTAGTTGCTAACATAAAACCACATAGAAGAAGCACAATACACTGGCAAAAACCATAATCGGCCAAAATCACAACCTACTTTCAGATCTCGGGAATGACATCTTAACACTCTAATAATATGGTTGTGGGTGTGTTATTGCTTCCGGTCCTAACTTCTCCACTTGTTCGACACTAAATAGCATGGATCGAACTTTATTAATTGATCAACACGACATAAATTTTATCTCTCACTCATGCAACAAGTATGTAAAGTCCAATTTATGCCTTAGCATTCCTCGGCATGCAAGACACTAGGACTCAATATTCTAAAACTTTTCTCCAAAGATTTGACAACAACAACAACATCGCCACCACAAAGCAACCATTGCTCCGATGGAAAATGGTGTAGGTTGAACCTAGAGGCAAGGCTATGACCATCAAATGTTTTGCGATTGAACAACATAAACGACAAAAATAAAAATTCTCCAACCCTAGGGGAATCAATAATAGATACAAACCTCGGTGCCCACGTCCACCTCGCCACGTGGCGCCTCCCAGCCCCGCACAGGCCATGTCGCCCCGTCGCCGGAGCCATCCGATCGCATGTGGGAGGAGATCCAGCCGTCCGTTCGTTTGTTTATGCATAAAATGATTTTTTTCGTTTTCCTGTCGGCAGCGCGGGCGGCTTGGCCGGCTGGCTAGCTGAGCCAGCTCTCAGCCAGCCGCCAGCAGATCAAATTCCGCTCGCGCTCCCATTTTTCCCGTTTTCCTTGCCGCGTCGCCCGCGCGCGCTGCGCGCCCGCGCTCGCCAGCGTGGGCCCAGCTGTGCCGCGCGGCGCGCGCCCGCACGCCAGCCTCGGCGCGCCGCGGGCGCGCCAAAGCGGCTAGTCTATATCTATAGTTGCTAACATAAACCACATAGAAGAAGCTCAATGCATTGGCAAAAACCCTAATCGGCCAAAATCACACACGTGTTCTTAATTCATAATTCTTCAACCTGCCACAAATAGCATACACCAGCTATATAAAGCTGTCACGACTTGTTAAGGAAGCAATAAAAAAATTAGAATATCATGTGATATCTCATATATCCTTTTATAATAAATGAAAATATAATTTGATCTTTGGCATCTTCTAATTTTTTATTAAATTGATCTCGACCTCTAGGGGTGTGTCTAGTTGGTTGAATGAGGATCCACGAAATGGTACAATATATGGTCCCGACATTTGGTTGGTGGGATAGGATGGTATGGTTTCTCGTCCATGCGTTTGGTTGGTGGGATGGGGTTGTGTATATGGTTCAGATTTAAAGAATATTCTTTGTTTATGTTGTACGACATAGTTCGATCATTTTGATCGAATAATCTCGTACAGTTTTTGTTCCATCCTATTTCATCATACCTATATTCTTTCTGTTCCATTCAATTTTATACAACTAACCAATTAAAATAACCATAGGTCCTATCCCATGCCATGCAGAGGAAGCCATGATTTCACGTCGATAATACGCCATCCGAAAATCATGCGTGACCTCAAATAAAAGAAGTGCTTGGAAGCACGATCACAACTACAACCAAACCATCTCCTTTCATGCCACGTTCTTTCACGATCACAACTACAACTCACGTTCTTTATTTCTGCATGGCTTCTCCATCCAAACTTCTAAAGTCCACGTGGGATTATTTTTTCCTTTTGTCTCACGCTGAAAAATAGCATATGTAGCTGATCTCCATTTTGCGCCACACATGGCCTGATCTCATGATGCACGAATTTTCACACTTACTAATATCATGTTGCCTACTGGCATATTTCTAATTGGAGAAACTTGTTCATTTACCCTAAAATAATTTACCAATTTATCATTGTCCTTAAAGTACTTTTGACTTTGCTCATATGCAACCAAGTACTTTTGACTTTGCTCTTTTGCCATTTTTTAAATATTTTATCATATTTTATCAATGCAGTTCTGCCCCTCTTGCTGCAATTTTTGCCTTGATTTGTCGTTAAACTAGGTCCTCTTGTTTGAACTATTCTTTGTTGAAGGAAACCAAAAAATACAATACTATAGTGCATTCCACTAAGATAGGATGTTCATAAATATGGATAAACTTTACAGACTTTGTTGCAGCGATTTTTTTTCCCAATTATAGTCGAGCTTCTTTGTAGTTTGCAAAATTGACACGACAATAGTAATTAGGCTAGCTGATTAACTATGTTCAATTGCTTTTCCACAAGAGTGATTTGGTAATGCGCTGCTGAAGTACGGCCTAGATCACTTAAAACTGTATACTGCATACAACATAAGGAAGAAGTCCACTTCACACTTACTGTGATGTAACATGTGTTCAAATCTACACCATATAACATAAATCTAGAATCATCTATATAAAGATATCTTTAATTTAGATCTTTCTACCTAATTATCTAATATCTAGAAAATTATTTACTTATCCATGAAAGATAATATTTATGATAAAAAAGCTTCTAGATGTTATAATACTTTGATGCGAAACATTTTCTACCGTCTTTATATATATTATTTATATTATAAAATTATAAACTTTTAATAGAATTTTATAAAATATGTTTTGCTAATTTTTGTCACTTTCATACTTTATATTAGTTTTCTAATTTCGGTCCGGTCATATTATTATTTTATTTTCTATTATTTCATATCCATCTATTTTTCATACGTGACTTTCTTTAGTTATGTTCAATAAAAATAAAATTTCACGAATGATCATAATTTATAACGTGCCAATGAAACATGCTTATTATGTTCACTAGATAAGATATAAAGATAATTAAAGAAAAACATCAAGATGGTGGCCACACTTATGACAAGCATCTCTAGCATATATAAATTGTTTATCCATATGAAGTTGTGTGGTTAGACATATGTAAATCAAAATTTTACGTTGTCGATTGCGGTCGTGGATATGCTCAGACCTAGCTTGAACAAAACATTGAAAAAATATAGATGGCGTAGTCATCTTCTTGTCCATGGGTTAACAAATGGGTTGATTATGATTGATAGGTAAGTAGGCTATACCATACTTTATCCTAATTTTTTTTCTGGACATGGGTAGAAAGGAATCGAGCTCGACATGGAGGTTGGCACACGTCAACACCACCAACGACGATGGCGCGATAAGCTTGCTGGTGTTAGAGAACCTCCTCAGCAACAGCCTCATAGCATCACAGGATCAACTCCTCAGATTGGTTCAGTCATCATCTAAATCCATTTTTTCTGCGCACGACCAGTTTGCCATTTACATGTAAAACAAGAAAAGTACAGACTTTATGTGCATGTCAGATTTTTATCAGATTCAAACTACAATAAGAAGAATACAAAGAGCCAGTAAAAAATGCAACGCAAATTAGCAGGTACATCTGCATCGGCATTTCTACATGCCAGCAAGAATTTTAGGCATTCAAACTTATCAACAACAGAACATAACACCATGACTGTGAGTACTTAAAAAGAAACAATGTTTAGCGAACAGAGGTGACCTGATATTGGCATGGATAGGAGGCAGTAGGCAGCGCACGGAGGGTCGGCGTTCGGCAAATGGGCCGCGCGGGTGACGACGAAGGGGCGACGCACGGAGGCAGCGATCGGCGCGTGAAGGGGCCGTGTGGGCAGCACACGAAGGGACATCACTTGGCGAAGGGGAGGCGTAGTTGACGGCGGAGGGGTGGTGCACGGAGGCGGCGGGGTAGGGATAGGAGGTGGTGGGTGGCGCACGGAGGGGCGACGCTTGGCGAAGTGGCGGCGTGGGTGACGACTACGAAGGGACGATACACATAGGGGCGGCGCGGGCGACGGTGGATGGGCGGTGGGGCGGCACACGGAGGGGAGGCGGCGGGGCGATGGGCGAGGAATGGCTGGGCATATGACGGGTGTCTTTTATAGATAAGGTTGCGGGTACTTAGTTTCTTAAAATATCTCAGGTACCCGTACTCGACCGGATCAACCGGGTATTTGTCCGAATATTTATCCGACCTGTATCCGAATATGTACTACTATTTCTGTATCCGAATATATATTACCATTTGATACTATCCGCATATGTATCCAACAGTCCTCGAATCCTATTTTGTGACAAAATCTAAACCAGAACCGAATGAACAAAGATTTTTTTATATACCGTGCCGTGCTGCTCATCACCAACCCAACGTTGCGTCACAGTCTGCCTCCTGGAGTGCTGGACTGATGGTTCACTGCTCCGCCCTGCTCCTGCTCCTGCTCCGCCTCCGCCTCCGCTCACGGCCACGGGTGCGGCCGCGGCAGGCAGGCATCTAGCCGCTGGTCCCCTCTCGAGACCGCTGCGCTGCCTTCTCCTGCGGTTCTCTCCTTCCCCAGCCTCATCTCCCTTCCTCCCTCTCTCTTTGCTACATTTTTCCCTATTTTGTGAGTTTGGATTTGATACAGTCGATCTAATGTTTGTTTTTTTAGAAAGATAAAACATTCTCCATAACAACGAAAGTTTAAGAAACATTAGTATTGTTCTCAGGATTTTGTTTGTGAATTTCCCCTAATTGTTGATGATACTTGGCATCCCGAGCAGTTGCCTAGGGGCACTAGGGCACCTTGGGCCCAGGCCTAAGGTCAATTTTTTTGGCCCACTTACTGGCAGGTAGGAGTATAGAGAAAATTCCAATATTAGAGGTACCTGGGGACCAATTCTAGCCGGCCCACCTTAGTGCCTCAGCACCCACCAGATGAACTCGCGGTCTCCTCCCCTCCTCCCACCGCCCACACCGGCCTCCTCCCCTCTCGGCCAGACAGGCAGACAGGCAGGGCAAAATTGATTATTTGCCCCAAAGTTGAGCAGCCCTTGATTATTTGTCTAAAGTTGAGCTGCCCCTGATTATTTGACCCACTTACACCTAGTTGTGAGTGTCTAGTTTACAGGGGCGTTTTTGCAAAATCCACAGACATCCAGCTCTCCCGCCTGCGCCCTTTTTTTCATCTCCAATCCCGCCGGCGCCTGGTGGGCGCCCTTCCTCTCGCGCGCCGCCTGGTGGCGCCATGGCCGGCCAGCCTTCGCCGCCCTCCCCGCTGGCCCCCGATCTCTCCCCGATGGCCCCGAGCCCTCCCAACAGGTGCTGCCCCATATATATGTTCATATATATATATATATATATATTACAATGCACTGGAAACCCTAGGCAATGGTTGCGGCGGCGCGTTGCTGCAGCACTACACGCCGGCAAGAAACACTTCAAGCTTTAGCAGCAACAGCACTGTACTTGCCTTTGGAAGTGACGCCTTTACTGGCTATGTAAAATCCAATCGGAACATGCATCTCTAGTGACTAGTAGTGCAGCAAACGACCATGCATGCATGCACGCGTATTCTTGTGTTTAATAAATTATGGTTTTTTTCATCTTTGCATATGGATCTCCTATCCCTGTAAAGATGTTTGATCTGCTATCTACCACAAGCACCGGCGGAAGAGTAAACATGCT
>SPJY01035151.1:816365-849927 GCA_005191435.1 Raddia distichophylla | reverse complement strand
CCTCCTCCGGTCATCCCCGAAGTTCTTGAGCCTTCCCCATGAATTCTTGGCCTAGCTCGATGGTGGGAGAGGTGGTGGTCTAGTTGTGCTTTCGATATTGTGCTCTTGGATTTCTTGTCACCGGGATTCAACTCCACCACAAGCTTCATCGACACGTGAACCGTAAGCAAACCCACCAACGTGGTGGTCATCGGCTAGGCGTAGCCGATGCATCGTCTTCTCCAGTGCGTCAGAGATGTGCTAAATCCTCGGTGTGCTCGAGGTCGACTTCGCCTATGAAGTCGGGTGTTTCGGGGTCCTTCGCGTGTGAAGGCTGCCGATTCTTGTACAAGTTGGAGTTTCCTTCCGATGTGTTCGGGAACGAACTTCTTCTAGTGGATTGAGGATTAGGGACGAAAGGGTCCCGGGCTTTCCTGTGTGGCGAGCTTCCTCAACGAGACATCTACCCCGAAAGCAAAGGCAACGCATGCCAAAAAGATTACTCCGAAGAAGAAAAGACAATTATTTTAGATGATGACTTAGACTTAGTATGCCTTCTTTTGTGGTTATGACCAGAATTTGTTATTTCATATGCATTCTTTTGTGACTGGGCTGTATACAGGAGTAAGAGAGTATTTTTTTTAATGCATAGCCTTCTCTTTATTGGTAAAGTATTTTCCATGGATAAATTGTTGTGAAAAGGTAAAGTATTTTCCACCTTCAAGCCTTCACTTGCATAATACTGTATAACCAGGCATGTCTTCAAGCCGTGTAGTTAATGAAATTTATCGATGAAAAATACGTGCATGGCCAACGATCAGGCAGGAGCTGCCCTCTTCGTGCGTGCATGACGTGAGAGAACGCACAGGGAGTGAGAGAACGTGCAGGAGAGAGAGAGATTAGAGAGGGAGAGAGACCACGTGCAGGAGAGAGAGATTAGAGATGGAGAGAGAGAGAGATTAGAGATGGAGAGGTTTGATTATTTTGCAAATAACCCCCTGTAAACTAGACACTCACAGCTAGGTGCAAGAGCATCCCCAGGAGACCCCTGTCACTGCCCTCTATCGCTACAGTAACTCGCGTTTCTCCCGCGTAGCGCGCTGCTTCGCTCTGGCCTGCATGCTCCTCGCCGGACTTGGTTCAAAAACGTTTGAAGTACAGGGTCAAGTGACGAGGCTGCTGGGGACGCTCTAAATAGGACAAATAATCAAAGGCAGCTCAACTTTAGGCATATAATTAAGGACAACTTAACTTTGGGCAAATAATCAATTTTGCCGACAGGGAGACCGGCGCCCAATCCCTAATCCCCTCACGCCTTGGCCTGACCGCCGCCGCCGCGTCTCAGATCGATGGATATGCACCTTACTATTTTTTTATGATGTGTATCTAAAATGAACTTAGTTTTAGTGAGACTGGTCAGCTTTAGTCACTCTCTGTTAATGCTAATAAGAAAAAGAATAGCTGCAGTACAATCTATAATGTACACTTGTACAGGGCCGTATATATAGAAAGATGTAGAGGCTGGAACATGTTTCCATTATCTTAAAGAAAAGTACAATTTATGCAAGGAACCACATGACTCTTTTGACCAATTTCTCCAAAATCTTGTAGAGATATTCTACGTTTTATTGGCTAAGAAACAAAGCCAAGATAGGCTCATTAGCCATTATTCAACATCGCAACTGACAATTTTGGGTTGCAAACATTGTTCATTTTCTTAGTTCATTTATAAGATTAACAGAAGCAATGCTTTTCTTATCTGTAGGATTTCTCCTGGAATTGCTGACTTGATTACGAAGCTGAAAGCTAATAATACTGATGTATTCCTTGTATCTGGAGGTTTCCGACAAATGATCGAGGTACATATTTCCAATCTAAGGTTGCACTTCTGGTAGTTCTGGAATATTAGGACAAGGTTAATCATGGTTGTCTTCTAAAAATTCGTCAAAGATTTCTATTAGAAAAAAATCTAATTTAGACAAGAGTTCAATAGTGTTAACCTATATCACCTTTTGCAAACAATATTTTTTTCTTCTGTTAGACTTTTTTGAGTATGATGTACTACTGAGTTTTACCAGAAAGCAATCCTAAGGTCTCCATTTGCTCTGTTTCTAGCCTGTGGCATTCGAGCTTGGCATTCCTCCTAAAAATATCATTGCAAACCAACTGCTATTTGGAACATCTGGAGAGTATGCTGGATTTGATCCCACAGAGCCCACTTCACAAAGTGGGGGTAAAGCACTAGCAGTCCAACAAATAAGACAGGTCTGTTATAACGGCATAACATTTGATTTTTCACTTCTTGCCACACTGCTTACCTTATTGTGTTCAGGACCTTGGCTACAAGACGCTCATTATGATTGGAGATGGTGCAACTGATCTTGAGGTATATAACTGGATAAT
This sequence comes from Raddia distichophylla, assembly GCA_005191435.1. Lineage (NCBI taxonomy): Eukaryota > Viridiplantae > Streptophyta > Magnoliopsida > Poales > Poaceae > Raddia > Raddia distichophylla. Next base: position 847,545 of record SPJY01035151.1, on the reverse strand, counting down.
GCCTTCAAACTTGTCTTGTGACAATAGAAGTCAAATAATCATGTTTCTGTGGGTATATAAGGCAGCTAATCACTGATTTTTTATTTTTATTTTTTTTTGCAAAATTGATTGTTTGCCACCATAAGGGTTGCTGATTGATTGATTATTTGTTCTATTAGCATTTTTTTTCTCTTGATATAATGCCACTGCAAAGACCTAGGTAGCTGAGATTTGCCACTCTGACTGTATTATGTTTTCTTTTGGCTCAAAATTCTTATGTGTAAAGACTATTTTTGCTCTTCTTCATCACTTCCTACCGCTCGTTCTTGCCTTCCTGCAACTCTAGGGAGATTTCTTGTTTGTAGCAGCATATCACCAGGAAAAATAATCAGTGCCAAATCCTTAAAAGCATATACAGTGGAAAATCATTGAATTTCCATTTTTCATATGCAATGTTGTTGTGTGCTTTGTTTCAGAGATGTGCAACTCATTGATTGCTACTAGTGTATTATAAATAACAGAAGAGTGAACTTCTGGGAAAAATCTTGCTAGCAAAAACGACTAAAAGTGCAGATCTGGAAGCTTTTAATACATTGATGCACCATTTAGGACATAGGGGTAGGACAATCCGTTAGTCATTTTAACATCAATAGCTATTAATTTATCAGGTTGTAACAATGTCTGGGCCAAACAATTCCATGATAATGAATCATGTTGCTTAATTTCCTGTTAAAACACGAAGGTTTCATGCTACGAGTGTTGCCATACGACATATTTGGCCAATATTTCAGTGATTTTTTTGGAATGATACCCTAACAGAGATGTTGACTTAGTGATTTAGCTTTTAGTACCATGAAAGTGTTCTATACAGATAAAAACGAGCATAATTGTGTTTAGCTACAATTATTTTACATGTTCCATTTCAGGCTCGCCAACCTGGAGGAGCAGATTTGTTCATTTGTTATACTGGTGTCCAGATGAGAGAATCAGTTGCAGCAAAAGCTGACTGGGTTGTCTTTGAATTTCAAGAGCTGATGGCTGAATTACCATAGGTTGATCCCTCCACAATTTTGGATCTAGCTTACATTGTACCCACCGAGTGAAATAATTGTAGTTGGCTATTCCAGCTGTAGGTTTGACAGTGATGATTTCATAATCACATCACAAATTGTTAGTATTTCTTATTTTCATATTTCTTGAACCATGTCAACTTTTTGAGGTGCCCTTGATTCCTGAACAATAGGTTTCATGGCTATGTATTGATATTGTGAGTAAAACATTTTATAAGCAATTATATTGCTTGTGCTTCTTTTGATAAAAAAATTGCTTGAGCATGAGGCTGCTGGAATTTAACCATGCCTATGCTTGCAATTATGACCCAAAATTGTTTGCACTTAAGGTGGTAAATAATGCATGTCATAACATAATTATATCATATTGGTCTGATGATGTGTTCTTAGCTGCGTGGTGCTCCAAATAATTCTTTCCCTGTTGCTCAAATTAACTCGATGACTCAAGCTCATGTAATTCCTTTTTAACCTGGGTTCTAGGCTACTACGTTTAAGATTCAAAAGATATTAAAGTCCATCTTTAAACATTTGAATCAAAAATTTCTCGAATGTCTGGAGAGTCAGAAGACTCAGGAGTCGGGATATGATATACGGTTCAGCTATCTTGCATCAATGATCTGTGCATGAGTCAGTCAGAATCAGTGAGGAATGGATTCCCCCATCTAACCTAAATGCAACCACAGCAACTTTGTGAGCCCTGTGATTGCAAGTTTGCAACTGCATCCATTCTCCATTTCCATGCAGATAACAAATGCAAAGCAGACGCCACATCCCTTTCTACAACCTTTTCCAATTTTTTTGCTTTCAAAACCGCATCCCTTTCACAACTTGTTGCCTGTCTTTTAACTGTTCTTCGATGCTTTTTTTCTTCCAACCACAGGTTCTGCAGTCGGCAAATTTGTTGTACCTGCCGCATCATTTTTATTCCATAATCCACCGCAGGATAGAGATTCGGCCACTTGACAATATTGCATCTTGATGTTGTACTGTTGCATACGGATAACTGAATTGAATTTCCCTTCTCTGTTTCTATTTGAGCTCTGAAAGGAGTTCGGTTGAGCGTGTAAATTTCGGTTTGCATATCGTTTTTTGAGACAATTTCGGTTTGCATATTATCAGATCAGATACTGCTGGCAACAAGTAGAACTCTAGCTATTAAGAGGGTTAGCACTCTAGCTAAAATTGAATCGATGGGGGTGCATATCCACCTGAAACTAATATTGATCAATGCAATGTAGTACCAGTTCAGGCGGCCTTTTAGTGCCATAAAAGGGTTAGCGCCCACTTGAAACTCAAATTGATGGATACATACAGCATCGTTGTAAACACGGTACAAACCAAATTGATTTGACTTGGCAAGTCTAATAATATTCTAATTTAGAGTGAATCAAGCAGTGTAACAATAAAATAAAAGAGTGAATAAGTTGATGAACAGTGCTAGGTTTATTCTAAATTAGGGTACCATTAGACATACTCTTGCTCTTGCGACTTGTGGCTTGAGGCTCTGTCATCTCGTCGAACTAAAAAGCATCGACTTATTAAAGTTGCTTCTCAAATACGAAAAAAAGGAATGGAGAGAGGACAAGAGTTCATTCCCACGAAATTGAACCCCACGGTTTAAAATTCTCTATTCTCTTGATCTCTTCCTATATCTTCCAAAAGGATTCCTTCTTCCTTGCTTATAAATTTTCTGTTCTGTCATCTAATTCCTTCCAACCAAACCAAACGCACCCAACACTTTCGAAAACTTGAGAAGGCTAGACGAACAAACCAAATGTTTCGGCTTCCTCGAATTTTAAAGCTCAACATTTAACAGTGCCGCACCAAAACAGAGCAAAAAAAAAAAAGAAGAAAAACTAAATTGACGAGTGCATACAACATTTTCATCGGAAACACAGCACAAACTAACCAGTGTACCACACCTCCACTCCTATTTCCAGCAAGTGGATTCGGTGCACGACACTGACGCCCATGACGTGGCACCACCTAGGCACTCTTTGATTAGCGGTTTGGTTTTGGTTGTAATTGAAAAAGTTGAGAGACTCTACAAAAAGACAAAAAAAAAGTTTAAAAATTATTTTAAAATATTTTAGAGATCTTAAAAGAACTCAAAATATATCACAAAATGTTATGGAGATGGTCTATAAAAAATAATAAATTTTATAAATTAAATTAAAACCGTATCAGAATCGCGAACCAAAAAGAACCGTAATCTGATTATGAGCCTCAGCCAAGCTCATGCACCAAACTGGGCGTGGAGCCAGGTTACCAAGTAACCCCCTAATGTAGCAGCCCATACTTTAGCGGAACAATTCTGGAATTGTTCCTTTGTGCATGTTAATCGGCTGGCTAATGTAGCAGCCCATACTTTAGCTTGTAACTCGGAGCATCTGATTAGCACTGTCTACCGTTCTATAATCCCGGATTGTATCCGTGATATACTGTGTAATGATGCTCTTTAAGCTATAAAGTGATGCCGTTACCTCAAAAAAAAAGAAGTAACCCCCTAATCTCCCAATTAATTATTCCCCCCTAATGGCGACCCCTCGCCTAATCGAATTGACTTGCCTTCCACCGACGCGGGGTCCTCGAATCCCCTCCGTCCGATGCTCTCCCGACGGACGGGATGCGACGAGACGTCGCGGCCGTTGCGCCTGGTGATACAGCAGTGACATTTTTGCGCGCCCGACACGGGGAATCCACGTATTTCTGCACAGGGTTTTGAGAGAGGGCTAGCCGCCTGCGCCGAGGATGTCGGGAGTGATTTTGGAGTAGGTTAGGGGGTTTTGTGGGAAATGTTCTCCCGCGAATAATTAGCGCCGCGCCGACGGGAGCACGCAGACGAACGAGCCAGTGCTTGACCCCTCGCCTCCTTCTCTTCCTCGAGTTCGTCGGTGGATCGTCAAAAGGTGGGAGCTTTCTGCGATCCGATCGATGTCTCCTCTTGATTCTTGCTTGTTCTTGCCTTCCTGGTGTTCTTTCTGATCGAGAGTTTTCTCCACTCCGATCCCCGATCCAGCAGTTCTTGCCTTGTTGGTGTTCTGCCTGATCGATTACGTGTGCTTCCGCATTTCTTGCTGCCGAGTTTCTTCCGGGATCAGGGACGGTTCTGACGAGTATCTGTGTAGAAGAAAACGGATTTGCTCGGGATTTGATGCGAGATTTTGCTCTGATTTGCCTGTGTTTTTTTCGCGGGGTTTTGCAAGGGAGGCAGGGAGGGATGGGCCGCGGCGTGAGCTACGGCGGGGGGCAGAGCTCGCTGGGCTACCTCTTTGGCGGCGGCGAGGCGCCGAAGCCGGCCTCCGAGAAGCCGGCGGCGCAGCCGAAGCCGGCGCCGCCGCCCTCCGCCGCGGCGAAGCTCAAGGAGGTGCCCGCCGGCATCCAGAGCACCCAGTCCAACAACTACTTCCGCTCGCAGGGCCAGAACTGCGACAACTTCATCACCGTCAGTACCATCTCATCAATCATCATATACATTATAACATTCAAACCTCTTAATCATAGCTTGCGATCGAACTCCATCTCCCAAAAGCATTTCTGTTTCTGTTTCTAGATTTTGTCTGAATCTGTTTCCGAAATCTGAAGTCTCTCTGAAGAACGATCCCAAACTGTTCTCAGGATCGTCCGTCGACCAAGGTGCACGCTGCTCCCGGCGGCGGCTCGTCTCTGGGCTACCTCTTCGGCGGCGCCGGCGCCGGCAAGTAGTCGACGCAGGCCTTCGTCTGCCCGATTCAGCTCAGAGATTCACCATTACCTGATTCGTCTTCGTCTACGTTCAGCTTGCATGCAAGGAGTTGCTCGTCCCTCTGTGTGAGTGCGTGTGTACGTGTTGCTGCCTGTGTGATGATCCAAGTGCGTATTCAAGTGTGTGATTCTGTGGAGAGCTGACCTGACCTGACCTGTCGTTCTTAAATCAGTTCATGGAACTGTTTCTGTATCTGGATTAGAATGGCCGTATCCAGCCTATAACTGCATGTGTCTGGACTGCTCCCTTTTATAGCCGTGTCAAATGTCTGCGAGTTCTTGTCCAAAAAATGTCAAGTTGTGACATTCGTAGATTTTTTTTTTTTAAAAAACCTGTGTCTGGTTTCTTTTCAGTTTTTGCGCTTGCAGACAAAAGTCTGAATCCTGCTGTCCCTGCATTAGAGGAGTGCATCTGAAGTTATGAATAATCTGTGATGGCAGCAAACCAGCAACATAGCCCATACACCACCTTCATTAATGGTACACACAGTTTAAATACGCAATGAATCATTGATGTTCTCTGAACCGAGAACATATAAAATTCCATTTAATAAAAAGACTTGAAAAGGTTAAAAATTCATTTTAAAATATTTTTGAGAACTTTGAGAAAACCCCACAAAGTATCAAAAGATTATTACAAAATGTTATAGTGAATGATTTATACAAAATTACAAATTTTGCAAACCAAACCAAAACCCGTCTACGCTCAGAAGACATTCCTGCATGACTACAATGACGGACAAGATTTGGATAAGGATTAGCAAAACTTTAAATATAGCATGTCAGTCTGTCAGATAAACCCATGCAGCCACTGGAATGCCATGGAACATAATTCAGAGCCAACCATGTTTTCAGAGAAAAAAAAAAAAGTGTTCCCAGAACCGCAGAATTCCATTAATTATATGAACATAGGGCATCCATTAGCTTTTACAGCTGTCCAGTCACACCAAATGGACCATGGAATCTCACGTGATTATATGAACACATGTCATCCATTTACAGCTTTCCATTTACACTATCAATGGATGACCAAGGCACCTCTGAGTCTCAGCAGCACAGGGGCTTAGGCACAGGGGCTCAGGCAAACCACAGGGGCAAACAACCCCTGCTGGATATTTGAAGGAAATAGCAAAAGAATGTTTATGTGCAACAGTCCCAACATTTCAAGAATAGCAGTACTACCAAAAGACAAGCGTACTATTGATTCCATATTTACAGGGTGTATATACAGAGTATTTGCTGGACTTGAGCTCCTGTATTTTCAGATGACCATGTGAGAGGTTAATCCAACATATAGTCCAGCCTGACGATTAAATTGTCTCATCAAACTCCATTTTCTGTAGAGGATTATGAGAAAGCAAAAGATCAATGATCATCCGAAAACATAAAATATATTGTGATATCCATAAGGCATCAACTGCATGCATATATGTTCCATTGCAAATAGAATGCTAAAAATGCATATATTTGTTAGGGCATGTACACTCATCCCGCCAGGCGATAAAAAAGAGAACAAGAGTACTTTTCCTACAAATTCAGGCTGTCCTTAGCCAGTAGCCACTGCTCGATTCCACAAGAAATATATCGTTTTTTATGTTTATAGCACCAAACCCTGTGACGCAATGGCTAACTCCAGAGCTACGCGCCAAAAAGTGGTCTTAGGCTCTTAGCTCCTCTATGAGGAAGGGTTGCACATGCCCTTAGTGGAAACTACTACATAAAATCTGCAATGGAAGCTCAGTTTTCTAATCCAGAAAAAATTATACATAGCACAACTCGTATCTACTTCCCATCTTCTGACCAAATTTCCTGTTTATCCCCATAAAAAATCCTGTTTAAATTTTTTACCATTCCCAGCAAAAATATGTTCTACGTGAATTGAGAATTTCCATGTCGTTGATCATCTTGCACCAAGAACCATGCTATGAGTTGCCAGATTTCGCATTTAGTTAGAAATCTCAGAACCTCCGTCACCATATCTTATGGATATTTAGATGGTTTAGTGAGAATTGACCCAAAAACTTTAAGCTATTTTTCACGTGGGACAGACCTGATAAGGAGGAGCATGGAACTGTACATCTTTGCAAGATAGTGTATACAACTATATCAAAAATACCACTTAAGTATAGCATTCTATATGATTTGGGATACCAAGCTCATATTGCAACAAAATGTAAAATCATATTGAAGTGGTCATAAGGAATCAAAAGAATAAGGAGGATAACAGGTGAGAAATAAATTACCTTGCCACAAACAGGGCATGCCTCACTTCTTTCCATCCACTCATAAATGCAGCCAAGGTGAAAATGGTGTGAGCATTGCATTACTATCCTAGGATTCTCCGATGTATAATCTGCAATTTAGATGTATAATGACATAACAAAAGTGGGAACTTAAGTATAGTGTTATCTAAAAAAATATTAATAATGCTGATATCTGGTCATTTAATGTCTGAGTGTATATTCAACTGAGCAGCATGAACTTCATGATCGTAATTTTTAAGAATGTTTTGGAAAATCTGTGTATCAACCATATTTTCAAAAAGCACAAATGGAATATGAGTGCAAAATAAATTCCAATTAGGGCAATCATAAGTCAAACAACAAAATCTTAACGCCATTTTGTTTCATGCAGCACATAGGTGTAACTTTCTCTTCAATTCTAAGCTCATGCAACTGTACTACTGTAGCCCACATTCTGAAGATTACTAGAAAAAGTTACGACATACATCTCTCTAATATGAAGAAGATTAGTGAGTAATACCTTCAAGGCATGTTGGGCAGACATCTTCATCTTCAGCAGATGGGGGGAAATAGGTATAATAATTTCCAGGCTCCTTTGGTGACAGCTTATCTCCATAAGCTGAGCTGCATCTTTTCATTTTTGTGTCATAGTTTGTTTTACTCGGCTTATCTATTGAACCTGGTGTTTCCATTTCCTCATCATCGTTTGACCTAAGTGGTACCGATTCCTCTGGAGAATGGCTTGAAGGCTCACGCCTTGACAAAAACCAGTCACGCTGAGGAGGGGAAAATCTAGGATCATCATAGGGTAGCGGTCTTGGGGGTGAACGATATGTGTCAAATGAACTTTCAGTTGAATCAACAGAGGTGGCTTCTATAGCCTGAGGAACAGCATGCACCGCACCCACTCGGAATAGAACAGTGTACTGTAGAAAAAAGTAAGATGAAAATGTAATGACTTCCTACATGTATAAGCTCAGTTTATATTAAAAGCGTTTTTTTCAAGATATGCTGAATCAATTAAATTCAGGAACATGTCTTTTGTAGCAGAAGTAGTTGCATCACATTTTATATCTGACTGTCATTTACACAATGTGTTCATTAATCATTAGAAAGGATTAGTTACTAATAACTACAGGATTATCAAAAATGGGGGACATTACAAATTTAATATATTTGTTTTATTAACATGATATGATCAATCTTTTCCATGTAACTGTCATCGAGAACTCATTGTACCAATGAGATTACTACAACCTATATAACTTATAAACTATTATCGATACATAAGTATGTGCTCTTTTTTTTTGCAATATATAATGTGGTATGAAATAACATTTGGTTTAGCTGAATAGAGATGGTTGATAAACTTCCCTGTTTGCATGATTAAATGGTGGCTATTCTTCGAGGATTGATAATTTGAAGTTAAAAGTGTGAACTAATCTTTATCTTTCTCACAACTCTAAAGGCTGGTCAGAATAACCAGATCAACAAACCAAAATATATTCAAGGAGACCAAGCAACCAGGAAAATACATACCGCATTGATGAGCTGCTGGGTAAAACATCTGAGGCACACGCAGTTTCTAAACGCCGAGGAAACATGATTTCCATGGTGGTCAGAATAATCAGCTTGCAAACATGAACAGAAAGCTCCCATAATCCAAGGAAAGCCCACAAAGGGAGTTCCTTGAATCAGCAACGTACAATCAATGAGCCCAAAAGGGCAGTATCCAATGCTCAAAGTTTACAAAGTGATGTCCAGACAAATTGTTCCGAGAAGCCGATTTCTTCACTGCCAAGAGGGATCAAAATACAGCAAATACTCGTCAGTACCTACCAATGGCAGCACATTAGGTTATTTCTAAGAATTTGTTGGACAACTGCATACAACTCAAACTAACTACAGCAAAGATTTTAAGACTAACTATGCAGAATAATAGAACAAGTAAAACATCCACCCAATTCAAAGGCTTGAATCTAGAATCGGTCAGCGCAGGCATAATTTTCCACACCAAAATCGCCATATTACTCATCTATAGAGGATAAAAGAACACGCCCCCCCGATTCCAGTAGAAAAAAAAATAGACGCGTAAATTTGCTGCGTGCCAACGAAAACTCTCAAAAATCCCTCATTTTTTTCACGCAACACCAGAGCCCCCACGCAAAATCTTCCAAACCACCTCCGATCACTGCACCTCGGCGCAGGAAAACCCGAACGCATCCAACAAGAAACGAATCCACCCACGGGGGAGGCGAGGCGGCGGCGTTGATTTTACGGGAGCTTGGAGGGCGCGCCGACGACGAATCCAGGAAGGAAAGGAGCGACCCCCGCGAGAAGGAGATGCCACCTCGCGTTGACCGATCGGGAGGAAGGAGAATAGGAGGCGGCGGCGGCCGCGGGAAGATCCAGCGCACGAGGTCCAAATCGAGGGGAGGGGGAGGGGGAGTTTGCCTTGGCTGTTCCACGTTCCGTTTTGCAGGACACGTTTTATAGGAAGCAGCCAGAAGGGGGGCAAGGTGGCCTCATCGGGTCGGACCCGTTAAGCGCCGGCGGTGGAGGTGATACCTTGTGCGGCGGCGGCGAGGCGATCGACGGCGGCGGCGGCGACCGGCGGCCGCGGCAACGAGGGAGACGGCGACGGCGAGGAAGGGGAGAGGTCGACTCGCGAGTCGCGAGCTGCTTGCTGGGGGCAGAGCAATGGCTGCTGCCTGCTGCTGCTAGACGCTTGGGCTATGATCGCTTCGGCTGCTGGGCCTGTAAGGCCTGTATGGCTAATGGGCCTGTTCGGCTGCTGCTGGGTTCGATCTTGGGATCAGCCCACGTTTGTCTCCTCCAGCATAGTGGCCAGCCCATTTTGTGCATGTGATGAGGTAGTCTTTGTCTTCGGCTTATTCTAAACTTATTATTATTTTAAACTTATTATTTCGGATTATAAGCTGAGCATCAAAAGCATCGAAGGCATTTTGGAAAGTCAAGCAAGTTTTTTTTTTATTTCATGGTTTCGAGTTAGAAAAAACAAACCACGAAATTCAAAACGTTTGACTTTTTTATATGAAAATTTTATCGCTTCTGTTGGTGATCTTTAAATCACATGTGTTGGCATCACAGTACAAAATTCGTCGACTTTCACTTGACTTCCGTGGACATTAAAATGTGGAGGAACGAGTCGCATCTCAGATTTTCATGCACTTAGAGCGCTAGATATAGATGGCAATAAGTAATACTCTCTCTCAGAGCATCGCCGGCAAGATCTTTATATTTTAATCTATGAGTGCTCTTAATCGAGCTACTCGCAAAGGACAACACTTTATCGCTCGATGGACAAGAGTGCTTACTGTATTTGTTATCTCAAAATTTCTGAGTTCCAAACGTGATTTTATATGCCTGATCGATATGGGCTAGGATTTTTGTCCGGTGTAATTTTGCAGAAACAATTTACCAAACATGGCCTTACGTACACCCAAGTAGCACCAATGCACCATGACAAATACAATTTTTTTTAAAAAAACGTTGCCATGGAAGGGCATATACGCGCTGATTCCAGAATATATTTGTTACCGTGTATAAATGCACGAAGGCTCATTAAAAATCGCGTCGTCCCCAATTGCTCCCACGATTGAGAAGATTTGACACTTCTGTACTGCTGCTGAGTAAGGGACACAAAGTCATATCATAAAATTGATAAACATGTCTCTGACACCATGGCTTAAACCAACACTTCTTTGGCTGTACGCTAAACAAATTGGAGTAAAAGGAGGAACAAAGGCCACAGAACACGGTTATACGAATTACTTTGCTCTTCTGGAGAGCTATGTACAGGAAATTACATCATGAATGATTCATGGTAAAAGTGCTAAGTTCTAAAAGAAGATAAGTTTCTAACTCTGGACTTGTGCATGAAATCGGAAACACTTTCGGCTGGTCTAAGGTGGCACACAATAGGAGCCTATGAAGATTGTGAAGCTTCTAGAACGCGGTAAATTGTGATCTCTTGCTGCTTGAAATACCTCCGGTCTTCCTCATCAACAAGGACCAGGTTAAGGTAGTACTTGACGCTGAACTTATTATTTATGTTGCGGTAAGTCGGAGTCAACTCATATGGTGTCAAGAATAGTCTTACTGGAATAGATTCCCCTGCAAATTTATTTTCAACCACCACAGAAATTAGTGAGCGGAGTTCTATGCAATTATCCTGTAGGCGTCCCATGGACAATATTTAAGATACAGGCTAAAAATGATGTTCCTTTCAATATTCAGACAAAAAAATACTACTCAGCAATTAGGAAATAAAGTTCCATTGAAATATTCACATAAAAACATAAGTCTGTAATATACCTCTAACTGGGGTACCATCCATCAACTCAAACTTCGCAAGCGTTTCAGTCTCAACATATGTATTAGGACCTGATCCTGTTGATTCTCGACGGCGAATCTCCAACTCCATGTTTTTTATTTTTATTTTCACTAGTACAAAAAAGATCTTGCCTACGATGACATCCTTCAGATGATACCTGAATTAAATTTGATCGATTACAAAGATAATAAGAATTCTGGGCATGACAAACTGGGTGACATGCTAGAAAAGATTACCAAAATTACATTGTTAAAGCTTACTTGCTTTTGCTGTACTCAAATTCAATATGCAAGCACTCTTCAATCCCAACTTCCATCTAACAAGGAACAGTTGGTGAGAAATCATATTACAATGTTTAATAAATATATACAACTCGAACAAGATTTAACAACAAACGCTATGGAAGAAAGATGTACAGAAGTGACTGATTCATCATTTGACGTAATAACTTCGTATAGCATACATTATACGAAGTTATACGATTTGTTATATGATAGAAAGCCGATCAAATGAGTATTCCATCAACTTGCTTGTTAGAATCAACAACGATAACAACAAAGCCTTTCAGTCCCAAACAAGTTTGAGTAGGCTAGAAATGATACTCAATAGGAGCAACAAAGTTCTATTAATGAAAGGGAAGAACTTGTTAGTATAACACCACAAAACAAAAAAAGTATATACTTATAGATAATTAATTTGATTCACATATGAAACATCAACAACAGAATAACTGTTTGCACACTAGTGAAACCTGTTGTCCCCTCGTGTAACATAACCTGTTGCCTGCAAGAACTCATGCCCATAGACCATTGCGACTTCAAGAATAATGTTGAACTGGTGCTACTGCTATCACCATTTAACCAGGTAAGATAACAGGGTGTAATCTCCTTCTCCCTCCCTCCCTCACTCTTTTTAAGCTATTATTGTGGATATCATTTTCCAGAAATTAGATAAATGGTAGTCCAAACGATTTCATGTATGCAACAATGTCAGTATGGGAATTTGTGACTTAGACCATGGCCATGCCATAATTACCAAAATTACATGCATAATTTCACACAAAAAAAAACAATATTAAGACATGTTAAATCGTAAAATTTCATAATAGGGAAGCCATATAGTTACTAGAATGCACCTTGATGCTGTTGTTGATTGTAGGAACAGGAGAGTAGTTCCTTACCTGAAAAAAAGAAGAGAAAGATAGTTAAATAATCCCAGAAAGAAAAGCAATTCCAAAACCTAAAATGCTTTCCCTTGGAACTATTAAAGAACATATTAGGAAAAATAAAGAAAAATATATAAATAATGTGCCATTCAATGTGCCTAAGATCAACATGAATTATACAATTTAACTTCTTTCTCTTCTTTAATGTATGATAGATTCCTAACCCCTTTCAAAAAATAATAATGCAACTATACAAACATATTAATAATTTGGTGGAAGTTGTATATATGTCAAAAGTTATGCTAACTATCACAAATAGACGGTTAATGAGATGAGAGTTCAGTGTTCAGGCTTACACAGAAATCCCGGCATTCCACGATATTGCCAACATAATTTCTGCCAATTGTTACTTTCAGGATGTACCTGCAAGCATAAAATGTGTACTCAGAGATAGTGTTATGAAAATAGTTAATGATGCTGATAGTGCAATATATTCTTATTATGATATTGCAAAACCATAGCCTATGCATTTTAATATATTTTTCTTACCTCAATCTGACATTAGTTCCATTATATGACTCATAAGGCATCTCAACAGTAGAAAACTCAAATGAGTATGTCTTTCTTTCATATATTTCTCCAGGAACATCCAATTCACGCACTGCCCAATCAAAACTTCAGGTGATGAAATATCCTTACATATAAACAACATTCTTCCTTAAATCAAATAGAAAAGGTGAGCATATGTCATTATTTCAAAGGGGGGGGGATCGAGATTGCATCATCAATTTGTTGTTATCCTAATCATAAAAAAAATAACAGAGGGCATCACATGGGTAGACATCTGGGACTTCCTATTACTTTAGAGAGCAGATTTTGTACAAAAAACAACAGAACGACAATTTTTCAGATGAGCATGCAAGATGCAGAGACAGCATTATTAGGAATAGTTAATGATGCAATGCCCAAATGTTTGGCAAAACCTAATGAGGCTAGGAAAGCTAAATGAAAAAGATAATAACTACAAAAAGGCTGCATAAATATCCAAGGGAAAGTATGATAGGTAGGCCTACTGCACAACCATTAGTTCAAAATCACTTCAAGAGGGAACCTACCTAATGAAGTGAAGTCATAGAAATTGCCTCTGTCAAAATATAGCTCTGTAGTAGAAATTATCACAAAAAATAATATTAGTATATATGCAGGATGACTTGAAGTATCAAAGAGTGACTCTATACTTTATCAATGGACAAAGATAAACACTAGAAGTAGCAATGTTCAGAAACAATCCTTTCGGAATTCTCCAACACTGAATTCCAATAGTTTATGATGAATTCATGATATTGAAAATTCGAAATAATTGAGTGGGATAATAATGTAATGAATTTTTAGCGCAACAAAACCTGATTGTTCAAATTGGTTTACAAACAAATAGCATGGTATGCCAGCACATCATCTTACTGATGTAGTCATCATACGAACTAGGTCACATATGTTGAGATCTGACAATCAATCAGAGAATGGAAGCAATTTGAGGGTCACATATTCTGTACCTATCTGGCCAAGCAGCTCGATCTTAACACCAGTGTGCTCGATCCTTTTACCCGGAACCGGTGCGATCGACACCTGCACATATTGTCATCACGGCTTAATCCCACACTGAACCTCACACACAGGTTCAAACACACGGCAAGGAACACCGCCGGCACTACCTCTCCGGCTATCGTCTCCAGACTCTGGAACGCCGGCACCATCGCCGTCTTCCCATTGTCCTTCTTGACGGAGACCTGCAAGAACCAAGCGCACCAACGAGTCAGCCAATCTACTAGCATCCTGGCTAATCTCCAGCGATGGCCCGCGCCACCAGCTGCGCCTAGGGTCCCCCACCTGCTTCCGGCTCCTCTCGTCGGAGAAGGTGACGAAGACGTCGCAGGGCGGCTTGAAGGCGCCGGCGATGTAATTCTGCGCGAGAAAGGGCGGGAATCAGAGCGGGATCTGAAGCTGCTCCGTCGGTGGGGGCTCGCGCCGCCCACGGTGGTAAAGAAAGACCCTGTGCGGCCTCGGAGGCGAACGAAGAAATCGGTCACGCGCAGCCAGGATTCGTTGTGGCCGAGATGGTTACCATGGCGGAGGCGGCGGCGGCGGAGGGGGAGATCGCCGGCGTGTGTGATCGGCGTCAACCGTCGGGTCGGGCTGTAGGGGAGGGGAGGAGATCGAGGAATCCGATGGGCTGGCTGCTGTGTTGCGGCCTCTACTCTGTTCGTTGGACATGTCATGGCCCATGGGCCCGGGAGCGTCGATCTAGCGGAGATTGATGAATCTGAGCCGTCCATCTCTGCACTGTTATTACCTGCTACTCCTACTATAGTATGGAGTTGGCATGGCATGAAATATGGGTCAGGCCCACCTCAATTTATCCAATTACCCTTGACCGTACGTAAAAATCCGAATAAAAGTGGGTTTAGTGTTTGTTTTCAACCCGTGATGGGTCAGACCCTTTACCTAACGGGTCTGTGACTTCGTGGGTATGGGCATGGATACACCTTAATTATCCGTATCTGTTTTACCAGTTTACCTAGTTGTCTCGGGTTCCGAGCCTTACTGCCCTAGCCTCCCAAACCTAGCCTGCATGGCCAACTTGGCCCAATTCCCCTAATCCTCAAAATCTTGTGATACTGTTACAGCGGCAAGTGCAGCAACTAACCCTAATTTCCGTACAAAGCCCTATAAAACCCTAAATAGCCAGTCTCCAAGCGTCGTCGCCGGCCGCCTTCTCTCCACACCGTGTAGGCGCTGGTCTCCTATCCACGCACCGCCATTCCACGCTAGGCCGTCGCCGCCATCTCGACCCCATGACGCATCACCACCTGCCCTATGTCGACCGCCACCCGCCTCCTTCTCCGCACAACGTTCCTGGTCGTTGCTTGTCACCGGCTCACCGCCTCTCCACGTCAGGTCATCGTTGCCGTCCTAACTCCATGACGCATCGCCACCTACCCCCCATGCCGACGGCCACCCCCACATCCTCTCCATGCGTCGTCGCCAGTCACTGCCTCTCCATGCTGGTTATGCTGCTGACTTCAAAGAATGTCCGCATGTATATCAATAGATGGCGGATAACAGGACATGGGTACGAATACTCACCCGCAACGGTTTATGGGTATTTTCACGGTTGATTTTTTTGTTGACGGGTATAGGTATAGGTAGCCGAAATCCGAACCCGCCACACAGATACACGGAGGTTATATTTGATTCGTGGTTTGATTTGGTGGTTGGGATAAAAATTGAGAAACATAAAATAACAATATAAAAATATTAAAAGTGATGCAAAAAATATTTTTGATATGTTTAAATAAAATCCTACAAAGCTCTGAAAAATTATTCCAAAATATTACACCAAATAGTCCGCAAAAAAAATAAATTTTGACCCAACCAAACCATACCGAACAAAACCGCGAACCAAAAAGAGTTATTTACACTCTTTGAGTCGTGGTTTAGTTTTGTTTTGTTTAGTTGAACCAAAAGCTGGGGTCCTCCAAAAAGAAACATGGAAAGGCTAAAACTTATTATAAATATTTTTTGAGATATTTAAGACACCCCACAAAGTCTCAAAAAAATATTATAAAATGTTACACTAAATGATCTGTATAAAAATGATAATTTTGGCTCAACCAAATAAAACTAAACTAAACAGTGAATCAAAATAAAACTAAACTAAACAGTGAATCAAATAAAATGAGAGTTATTTATTTTTCCAAATAAAATGAGAGTTATTTATTTTTTTTATATTTATATTTATTCGTTTATACAAAATTATATGGCGGATTGAAATTTAGACAAAAATAGGCCCCGATCGCACTTTGAATTCGCGACAGGGTCCCGATCGCACTTTGGGCGCGCGACAGATCGCTGAGAGGAGGTATAGGTATAGGTAGCCGAAATCCGAACCCGCCACACTGATACACGGACTAGGGAGGTTATATTTGATTCGCGGTTTGATTTGATTTGGTTGGGATAAAAATTGAGAAACATAAAATAACAATATAAAAATATTAAAAAATATGCAAAAAAATATTTTTGATATGTTTAAATAAAATCTTACAAAGTTCTGAAAAATTATTCCAAAATATTACACCAAATAGTCTGAAAAAAAATTTGACCAAACCAAGCCGAACTGAACAAAACCGCGAACCAAAGAGGGTTATTTACACTTTGATTCGTGGTTTAGTTTAGTTTTGTGTAGTTGAACCAAAAGCTGGGGTCCTCCAAAAAGAAACATGGAAAGGCTAAAAATTATTATAAATATTTTTGAGATATTTAAGAAACCCCACAGAGTCTCGAAAAAATATTATAAAATGTTACACTAAATGGTCTGTATAAAAATGATAATTTTTGCTCAACCAAAAAAAAACTAAACTAAACAGTGAATCAAAAAGACCCTTAAATCCCTATGCGGTAGGGCAGCGAGATTAGACAGCCCTGGTTGCGCTGGGCCGAAAGGGATGCCCGTTGGGCCGTGGATTTTTGGTGGGCTTATGAACTATTTATGTTCAAATCGAATGCTAGGTGTTGGAGTTGAAATAGAAAACTGCATGGGCTCCGGCCCAGCTTACTGACCTGGTGGTCCAACCAACAATATTCGAGACCTCGGCCTCCCTAGAGTGAACGCCTTCAGCATGCTGATTTGACCCTTAAGCAAGCTTTAGCTGGAAGTTACCCTCAGACTCACACTAATCACCACTTGGGAGCTTCAGCTTTCTGGAAGCTTCATACTGATCCCAACCACTTTTATGTGATTAAGGTACGATTATAAGCTGTTGCCAACTTCCAGTTATGTGCCTTGTCATACATCTTTTTTTTCAAAGAAAGAGGGAGAATCGATCAAGTGGATAGTTGTTTTCACGTCATTAGTCAGTCAAGAAGAGCGATCAAAAGGAGATGCCAAATCAAGTACATGTACAGTTTCACCTTTTGTGGCTAGTTATTAAGTTATGTATACAAAAGGCGCTTTCACTGGCATGCACGCTACTTGTATTCTTGGGAATATATTCTGGCACTCGACTCTCAGGTTGTGGCGCTTTGACTCAGGCTGATCAAGCTATAAGCTCTCTTTGGTTCATGGTTCTGGTTGAATTTTGACTACGTTGGATTAGTTGAGAGCCTTTCATGGACACTAAAAGGCAAAAAAATATGAAAAATATTCTGAGTTTTTTAAGAAAACCACACAAAACCCTACAATAATTATTACAAAATGTTACACTGAATGGTTTTAGTAAAAAAAGTTTTGCAAACCAATTTAGAACCAAACCACAACCACGAATCAAGGATGACCCTAATATCCGTTCCGTACATGTAGTGTGTAGATGCTTTATCCTTGTGTGGTAATGACAAGTGCCCGAAGGAAGGGGAAATCCAGCACTTTTCGCAAAGATGGTTGACGCTACTACTGCCTACATGGGTTTCTTTTGTTTTCACCTCTGTTAAAGAGATGCCATTTGTCACTTGTTCTGCATTTGAGACTGATTCGGTGGATGAAAACGGAAAACTTTCATGAAAGCAATGTCACAAGTGTTAGGTGGTACCGTGGTAGGCCATTCACTTGATGTCATCTTCAGTTACTCGAATTCAGTACACACACTAATGTTAGCGTTTTCAGTGTACTACTGCACATGCGTTTCCAATGCTCTTATTAAGACCATAATAAAGACAGGAACGTAGGCATGCTTAATATATCAGCGAATTCTAGATAGTTTGGTAATGGCCCGAACCTTTTGTATTAACCCATAGTGGCATATCCTTAATCACAATTTCCGAACGATTCTGTACAATATATTTTTCACACTATTTACAGAGTTTCATCTGTCCCAACCGAATGCTTGTTGTGAAAGGCTTCATACCTACCGGTTCTAACAGCAGCGGTTCAGGATAAGCTACTGAGATCTTCTTGAGAAGCATATCTTGGATGTGCATGGCTATTTCCACCCACTGTGGTGGCATCGTCGAATCATCCCAATCGAACGACAACGAAATTTGGTCCACTAAGATCTGCAGGCCCTCAAGTTACGCGAATTGTGGCATGATTGAGGCACTCGTCTCTGCTCTGCACCACCACATACACGATACAATAGCATACGATTCCTCCAGCTGCCCTAATTGATATGGTGCACTATATCCAATATCATGTGAATTTTTTGAACTGTCTAGAAGATATGGAAGAGAAAAATTTTAGCATGTTCAAAGTTGCCGAACTGAATGAATAAACTGGCTGAGTTAAAGATAGCTGTGTTGGGGCTGAATGGATAAGCTGTGAATAAGTTTAAATCACATTTATCATGCTGTTTATTTGCTGCCTTGGGGTCTTACATCTTTACTGAACTGTTGAATTGCGACTCATATACTGTAGCTTTGTTAACGAAGAATTGACAGTGGAACACTCTGCAAGACTGCAAGGTATTGTAGAAAGCTACACAGCAGAACATTGGGCTTAGGTAAAACATTTTTCAGAAAAGGCCAAAGTTTCAGACGTCCCTGCAATGTCCTCTACCGTTCTATCATCTTTCGTCACTAACGAGTGCATGATGCCAACTTTGCCAAGGTAAGGAACTAAGGACTACTAATGGTCCATAGAATACTCTCCATAAGCATATATCCCTTATATGATTGCAGTAGAACCTGATTCTGCTTGTCTTGCAGACTCCTCACATTATTATTGCATTACCATATTCATCGACCTCAACTGATTATCTGCATCAGTGTTGTGCCACTTGATTGTGACTGCGATGCTCTGAAGAATTCTGCCTGATAGTGAATCATAAAAAGGGAAGCCACAAACTAATCCATGCAGAAATTACTGAGCTCAACTACAAGCCGATGATTCATACATGAACAACATGTCAATTTCATTCAACACAATCTGTGCACAAAAAAAAAAGAACCTTTGCAGAATTTCTCAACTCCAATGCAATTATGCAACCATATGAAGGCAAAGCTACTGAACTCCAAATCTCCAATAGACATTGATCGCTGTGCAGAACTACTGAAAATCCAGGAAGATGATCAAGGGCAGATCACATAATGCTGCAGGCCGTCGGGTCCTCCTCGTTGACGAGCCGGCAGCCCCTGTACGCGCCGCCGCCGTAGCACCCCGCCGGAGGGCCGGCGGCGGCGTAGCCGTACCCCCGGCCGCCGCAGTGGCCGCACCTGCACCCCTCGCAGTACCCCTGGTAGCACGGCGCGCAGCACGAGCAACCGCATGGCCCCGCCGCCAGCGCCGGCGGCGCCGGCCACGACGGGATCTCCACCATTGTCGGCGTCAAGTCGGCCGGCGGCGGGTCGGGCAGCTTCCAGGCCGGCTGCGGCGGCGGCAGCCTCACCGCCGGCTTCTTGGTCTCCACCGGCAGTGCCACCTTGGGCGGCGGCGGGTAGAGCTCCGCCGGCCGCTGCTCAGGCTCCTTCCACTCCTCCGGCGGCAATAGGGGGTAGTTGTCCATTCTAGGGGGAGCCGGTTCGGCCTCCGGCGGAGACCTCTCTACCGCCGGCGTCGGCGGCGGATCGGCGGCGGCCGGCGGCGGCATGGTGATAATCACGGGCTCCGCTTTGGGCTTCTTGCCGTCTGGCGGTGGCCCTGACGGCATCTTCGCCGGCTTGCCGGCGCCTGCGCCGTCCAAGATGAGGACGCCCTTGATCAGCTTGCCTCCCTTGCATCTGATCTTGCAGGAGAGCTTGTGCGGGTCGAACGGCCCGACGATCGTGATCGTGCCGCTCTTGTCGTCGTACGAGATCGTCCTGATCCTCTCCTGATCTGCAAAAGCCAAAATTTTGATCTCCGAATGATATTTTGTTCTTGTTAATTAAGTTAAAGGCTAAGAAACTAATGCCAATTGTTTCTGCCTTTCTGGTCACTGAGAAGAATGAACAATGTTAGTAGCTCTGCATCTGGGAGGTTTTTACCTTGGAGGTTGCACAGAATCTTGCGCAATTTCTTGTAGCATTTGTGGCAATCAAGGTCAACCTTTAAGATTATCGTGGAGATCTGTGTTGACAACAGCATTAGTGAATTTCATATTGTTGTTTTCATAGGACTGAGGTAAGAAGGCATCAAAATCAGTGAAGCTATCACATGGAAACAAAACAAAGCATTTTGGCATTTCTTATAACATTGTTGAGTATAACCGACTCCGCAGCCATCACAATAGACTTAACCAATATTTTAGAGCTTGCTTCAAACATTGTGCAACATATTGTCTTTGTCCGTTACACTTGAGTTGAACAAAGGAGGTTTTTTTGGGGTGTTTTTTTTAACCAAATTAAGGCACACAAAAGTAAGAAAATTTCGTTCATAGAATAAAAGAAGAACTTTTATCAGGGGCTAAAGATTAGAATACAATCAATTTACAGGAGTAATCCCCGCACAAATTCAGCCTTCAATTTTATCATATACCAATGATGTAAATTAAAACACGTATCATCTCAGAATATGGTGACGACGTTGACAGTAAAAACTAAAGATATATCTAGAGGCTGATAGATTCTGAACTACTGGAAACATATATTCCAAAGATATATTAGATGGAAAATAACAGGTCCGTAGAATATTATTCCTGATCACTGAATCCTGATTCGCCCATTGCTACTTCGATCTTCTGAAGAATGCATCCAGAATTGATCTTCCGAAACATGATCGAATTGCCACCAGAAAAGACAAACACGATCACATAGCATCCCATGATGCCATGCATATTTCTCGCAATTTGCAGAGAGAGAGAGAGAGCTCACCTTCTCTGCCATGCTTTTCGTTGTGAACGTTTCTTACATGGAGAGAGAGAGAGAGAGAGGGGCTTGCACTTGCAGTGTGAAGGAAGACGGGAGAGGAGAGGAGGCGAGACGAGGAGAGAACGGTGTATAAATAAGAGGCGCGGGGAGGCATGCATCACTCTCGCCTGATCACGTGGGCCCACGTTTAACCCTTGCCGTCCTCATCACGTTCACACGTACGGCTTCATGGGCTCATGGTCATGGCATGGGTCGTACGTGCGGCGAGCAAGGCCACCGTATCCCGACACGGGTACACGTACGTACGAACTTGCACGAGCTCATGCACTGCACTAGCTTTCGTGTACGAATCTAGGTACAATGCAACGCGTTTATCACCTATATACACTGCAGGAATTGGGACCTCTGTCCACGGTTTTTACCGTCGACATAGCCAGAAAATCAAGGATAGAAGTATGTGTCGTCAGCCAGCCGACGACAAAGGTCCGCTAACAGAGGTTCAACGACACAGCGATCTGTATCGACGGCTATAAAGAGACCCGACGACAAACACAACTCCGAGGCTAGTCCTCCTGGCGAGGACCTGTGTCGGCGGCCGTGTCAGCCACCGTCACAAGCCCTCCATGACGGCATGGCTGCGAAGACGATGCTATGTCGTGTGGGCCCCATGGACCAATCGTGAGCAGCCACACGACAAATATATGTCAGCGGCCTAGTCTACGACCGACGACACATGTCCTGTCTAGTGACTACTAAGTGACCACCTACTGCATGGCTACTTGTGTCGTTGGCCAAGGACTAGACCGCCAAAGTACAGATCCAGATCTATGTCGGCGGCCATCCACCAGACCGCCGAGACAGACCAAGATCTGTGTCGGTGGACGCGGACATGGACTAGGCCGCCGACACTAGCAAAATTTTTTTGCTGAAATTCCATTTAAAATCTCAATTTCAACCTACAATAAAATACAATTCCCAATACAATTATATTCCCTAATTCCCCTCAACATATCCACACATTATTAGGTGCTCGGCATCACAATTTCGAGCACATACACATTCACATAGCTTCAAAAACACAAAATGACTGATAATAAACCAAAACGTTATTCTCCAAGTTCAAAAGTCCATACAAACAATACATAATGGTCACACGAGCAGTTCTAAGTCACAAACAGTTCTAAGTGACAGAAACTCAAATAAAAAGTACACTAATGGTTCTGCGAACCATCAAAATGATCGACGAAGAACCCCTCGACAATCTGCTCTGCCTTGTGACCAAGTTGGATGGTAATTTTTTCCGCTTCAGACAAGTCATATGTCGTGCTTTTGTCAATATTGCATCCAACTTGGTCATGGAACACATCAAGGTTGGCAATTCTTATACGTCGTGCCTTCTTCTATCTCGGTTGTTACACATGTACCTTATTTCTTGTCGTAAAATAATTGTCTGTGAAGTAAACGATTTCTTGAGTCAGACACACTTCGGCAATAATTTCTTCGACTCGTGCTTTGTTCTTTACCTTCACTCTAAAATTTTTCATCATCCGTTTAACAGGATACATCCACCTAAGCTGTGCCGGACCACCAACCTTTCCTTCGTATGACAAATGTACCAATAGGTGTTGCATGCAATTGAAAAACTCAGGAATATAAATCTTCTGAAGCTTTGTCACAACCAAAATAATCTCCTTCTCCAATTCCTCCATTCTCGACGCGGATATCTCTTTTACACACAGCTCTCAATAGAAAAAACTTAGCTCTAACAATGTTCTCCAAATAGCGTCGTTAACATATCCACGCCATATGACGGAAAATAGACGCTATATGAATACTTTGTGGTCGTGCT
This sequence comes from Raddia distichophylla, assembly GCA_005191435.1. Lineage (NCBI taxonomy): Eukaryota > Viridiplantae > Streptophyta > Magnoliopsida > Poales > Poaceae > Raddia > Raddia distichophylla. The sequence continues at coordinate 824,366 of SPJY01035151.1, read as the reverse complement.
TAGCTCAAACAATGTTTTTCAAATAGCGTCGTTAACATATCCATACCATACGACGGGAAATAGACGCTATATGAATACTTTGTAGTCGTGCTTAGCTCTAACAATGTTCTCCAAATAGCGTCGTTAACATATCCACGCCATACGATGGAAAATAGACGCTATATGAATACTTTGTAGTCGTGATCTTTCATTCTATTTATCTTGCATTATTCCATACTAACGGTATGATGAAGGCTTGTCGTATAATCATCTGGGAATTTCATATTTTTCTTAATCCGGACTAGAATTTGCCTTAATTGCGCACGTGTGAGGCAGTACTTTGCCCAAGATTTCAACCCATTCTCATCGAGATTCATCTCTGGTTGATAACATATCAAAGCGCAGTCCTTTTCGAGCTTTGCTGTTATCTCTAGTCTTTTGTGGGATATTCTAATTTGTGTTTATGATTGTCTCACACATATTTTTCTCTTGGTACATTAGGTCGAGATTGTTATGCTACTTTTTAGGTGTTTTGTATACGGAAGGTTGTATATGCTGTACTTATGAGTCCAATGACGCTCCTTACCAAAGCCTGTAGCGTACCCCTCCTCCACTAGAACGTCGTTACAGTCGATGATATCCTGCACTTCAACCGTTTTGGTGGCCCCTTCTTCACTGTCTTTACCTTACTATATGCATTTTTTTTGCTTTTTAAAGGAGTGGTTCAGCTCAAGAAAACAACGGTGGTAGTCGAACCAAGAAGCATTGCCCCCTTTTTCAATGTGAATTATCAGTGTCAGACAGGCATTTAGGACCCGAGAACTTTCCATGCGTGCTCCACCTGGAGAACATGTCATACACCGAAAAATCGTGGATGGATCACAGGCATGCGGCGTGCATTTCAAAGTTTTGGCCCTTTGTAGCTATCATATGTCAAGACTCCTTTATTCCACAGGTCGTTTAGCTCTTTTACAAGTGGTTGTATTAATATGTCTAAATTTTTTTAGAAGACTAAGGCATAGGTATGATAACAGAAAGAAACATATACTTTTTTCATACAGAGTTGGGCGGAAAGTTGTATGGGATATAAATTACCGGCCAGCACGAGTACGGGTGCGTAGTCATATTGAAGGGCGTGAACCCGTCGGTGGAAAGCCCGATGAGCACATTTCTGAGCTTAGCAGCAGATTCAGGGTGTTGTTGGTCAAAGTGCCTCTCCAAACTTCAGCATCTGAAGGATGAGTCATCAAGCCATCTTTTCTACGTTTGTCCTCTTTTATGCCACCTCATGTGTCTGGCTGTGCACTTGGACATGTACAGACGTTGCAGGAGTTGAGTGATTGAAAAGGAGCGGTAGGTTTTCTTTGCCACCTTCGTCTATCTCAGAATATCATCTCGTCCATAAACTTCCACGTATCTACTTTCATCGCAATGCTTACAATGAGTCAACCTAGAAGCATCCTTCCAGTAAAGCATGCAGAACATTAGGCAATAGTCTATGCTCTCGCACAACATTCATAACATGTTAAAAAGTTTTTTTGACTCGTAAAGATTTGGAGTGATCTTGTGCCCACTCTGAAGCAGGCTATCTAGTAGTTTGCAAAGGTCATTGAAGCAATTTGCCGACATGTTATACTTGGTTTTAAACGTCATTAGACGTAAAACTGCCGAGAGTACGATCACATCGGTATGATCATGCAGCGGCAACTTGGCAGAATCAAATATCTTCTCGAATTGTTGGGCAAGTGGCTCGGCCTCTTCCTCAAGGGATAGATCGTAAGCCTGAGCCACATCCTCTGTGGACACGTCCATCTATCGATTTCTACTTGATCGCAACCCTCCCGAAAAATGTGCAGGGGTACACACTAACACGGGACGCTTTATCTCACCATGATGTACCTATACAAAATAATTTGGGTCTGAATCCATACTTCAAAAGGTGTTTGATAATGTCCCTCTTGTTACTTTTCTCCATGTTCGAGCACAAAGCACAAGGGAACCACACAACCTTTGCATTAGGGTCAGGGAATTTTCTAAAAACATCTTCTACAAATGCCCTAGTCTTCTCTATGCACTCATCCATGTGATGTCCAGACTTCATCTAGTCATCGTACATTCACTGTCAGTATTCCATCGCCTACTTCATAACGTGAATGCAAACAATGAAAATACAATTTTAGACGGTTCAAGTCTAGCTAAATAGGATGGCTTACCCACTTACGGATGCGCGTTTGAGTACGGTGGCTAAGATACAGGGGTGTACAGGTCGGAATTCCGGCTGCAACGACGGGTACGACGTACCACTTATGTTATGGGTACACTAGGAGAACAACAGGGTCATGCCGCCAGAATTCCGACCCGTACACCCTCGTGTTGCAGCCACATACTCAAAGGTACATCCGTGAGCTGTCAAAAATATGGACAGCTTGGGGCATACTAGCTTTCATAATGGAACCCAACAAATCACCGTCCGAGCTCCTGATAAAAAAGGGTAGGTGTGCTTCGGACGGATCTGACTATGGCTCGATTCATTTTAGAAATGCAATGCAAGTACTCGAAATCACGCATAATCTAACTAACTACAATGTCACTAATTAATTACATCTAATAATCCCGTTCGGTTAGCAAAATACCGACGACATAGTTCTTACTAATTACAATGTCACTAATGAATTACATCTAGTAATATAGCGACGTTAACATATCCACGCCATACGACGGAAAATAGACGCTATATAAATACTTTGTAATCGTGGTCTTTCATTCTATTTATCTTGCATTATTCCATACTAACGGTATGATGAAGGCTTGTCGTATAATCATCTGGGAATTTCATATTTTTCTTAATCCGGACTAGAATTTGCCTTAATTGCGCACGTGTGAGGCAGTACTTTGCCCAAGATTTCAACCCATTCTCATCGAGATTCATCTCTGGTTGATAACATATCAAAGCGCAGTCCTTTTCGAGCTTTGCTGTTATCTCTAGTCTTTTGTGGGATATTCTAATTTGTGTTTATGATTGTCTCACACATATTTTTCTCTTGGTACATTAGGTCGAGATTGTTATGCTACTTTTTAGGTGTTTTGTATACGGAAGGTTGTATATGCTGTACTTATGAGTCCAATGATGCTCCTTACCAAAGCCTGTAGCGTACCCCTCCTCCACTAGAACGTCGTGACAGTCGATGATATTCTGCACTTCAACCGTTTTAGTGGCCCCTTCTTCACTGTCTTTCCCTTACTATATGCATTTTTTTGCTTTTAAAGGGGTGGTTCAGTTCAAGAAAACAACGGTGATAGTCGAACCAAGAAGCATTGCCCCCTTTTTCAATGTGAATGTATCAGTGTCAGACAGGCATTTAGGGCCCGAGAACTTTCCATGCGTGCTCCACCTGGAGAACATGTCATACACCGAAAAATCGTGGATGGATCACAGGCATGCGGCGTGCATGTCAAAGTTTTGACCTTTTGTAGCTATCATGTGTCAAGACTCCTTTATTCCACAGGTCGTTTAACTCTTTTACAAGTGGTTGTATTAATATGTCTAAATTTTTTCGGAAGACTTAGACATAGGTATGATAACAGAAAGAAACATGTACTTTTTTCATACAGAGTTGGGGCGGAAGGTTGTACGGGATATAAATTACCGGCCAGCACAAGTGCGGGTGCGTAGTCAAATCGAATGGCGTGAACCCATCGGTGGAAAGCCCGATGCGCACATTTCTGAGCTTAGCAGCAAATTCAGAGTGTTGTTGGTCAAAGTGCCTCCAAACTTCAGCATCTGAAGGATGAGTCATCAAGCCATCTTTTCTATGTTTGCCCTCTTTTATGCCACCTCATGTGTCTGGCCGTGCACTTGGACATATACAGACGTTGCATGCGTTGAGTGATTGGAAAGGAGCGGTAGGTTTTCTTTGCCACCTTCGTCTGTCTCAGAATATCATCTCGTCCATAAACTTTCACGTATCTACTTTCATCGCAATGCTTACAATGAGTCAACCTAGAAGCATTCTTCCAGTAAAGCATGCAGAATTTTGGACAATAGTCTATTCTCTCGCACAACATTCATAACACGTTAAAAAGTTTTTTCAACTCGTAAAGATTTGGAGTGATCTTGTGCCCACTCGGAAGCAGGCTATCTAGTAGTTTGCAAAGGTCGTTGAAGCAATTTGCCGACAGGTTATACTTGGTTTTAATCGTCATTAGACGTAAAACTGCCGAGAGCACGATCACATCGGTATGATCATGCAGCGGCAACTTGGCAGAATAAATTATCTTCTCGAATTGTTGGACAAGTAGCTCGGCCTCTTCCTCAAGGGATAGATTGTAAACCCGAGCGACATCCTCTGTGAGCACGTCCATCTATCGATTTTTACTTGATCGTAACCCTCCCGAAAATGTGCAGGGGTACACACTGACACGGGACGCTTTATCTCACCATGAATACAAAATAATTTGGGTCTGTATCCATACTTCAAAAGGTGTTTGATAATGTCCCTCTTGTTACTTTTCTCCATGTTCGAGCACAAAGCGCAAGCGAACCACACAACCTTTGCATTAGGGTCAGGGAATTTTCTAAAAGCATCTTCTACAAATGCCTAGCCTTCTCTATGCACTCATCCATGTGATGTCCATACTTCATCCAGCCATCGTATATTCACTGTCAGTATTCCATCGCCTACTTCATAATGTGAATGCAAACAATGAAAATACAATTTTAGACGGTTCAAGTCTAGCTAAATAGGATGGCTTACCCACCTACGGATGCGCGTTTGAGTACGGTGGCTAAGATACGGGGGTGTACAGGTCGGAATTCCGGTGGAATGACCCTGTTGCTCTCCTAGTGCACCTGCAGTTCTTCTAGTGCAACGACGGGTACGACGTACCACTTATGTTATGCACTAGGAGAACAACAAGGTCATGACGCCGGAATTCCGACCCGTACACCCTCGTGTTGCAGCCACGTACTCAAAGGTACATCCGTGAGCAGTTCAAAATGTGGACAGCTTGGGGCACACTAGCTTTCATAATAGAACCCAACGAATCACCGTCCGAGTTCCTTATGAAAATGGGTCGGTGCGCTTCGGACGGATCTGACTATGGCTCGATTCATTTTAGAAATGCAATGCAAGTACTCGAAATCACGCATAATCTAACTAACTACAATGTCACTAATTAATTACATCTAATAATCCCGTCCGGTTAGCAAAATACCGACGACACAGTTCTTACTAATTACAATGTCACTAATTAATTACATCTAGTAATATCGATGGTTAACAAAACACCGACGACACAGGTTCAACATTTATAAAAAAAATTACGCGAGCATATCTACGGCCGGGGCTACGGCATGCCTCGATGGCGGGTGGGGACGTCGACGCGGAGAAGGGGGAGGAGACAGCTAGGGCTGGTTCGGGCTCGACACAGTGGAGGCTCGGGGTGGCGGTGGGCGGCGGCGGCTCGGTGTGGCGGCAGGCAGATGGTCAAAGACGTGTCAAAAAGTCAAAGGCGTCAAACAAAAAAAACGGAGGTAGTACATGTCAACCCTTTTATAGGGACGATTAATTATATGCTTAGAAAACAACTAATCTTATCTAAATTAAACTAACTTATTCTTATCCTAACCGAACAGAAGCACGGGCCCACGAGCTACAACACCGTGCGGGTACTGTTCACCGTTACAGTACCATATGGTACTGTTCATGCACAGGCAGCCCTATCCTATGTCCATTGGGATCCACATATAGGTCCATGTGCACGTAACAACTTCATATAAAATACGAGGTTAGAAAAAAAATTTCACATCAAACATGAAACCTAAACAAATGCTTGAAACACAACGCTTGTTTCTCTATTAATTTTCGGATTTATCGGGACTAGTTACTGCTCTAAAATAGCGTGAAGTATTGCAATGCTTTGCAGGGCCGTCTTCAGGATTCTGGGGCCCTAGAGCGAAATGCTCAAGGGGGCAAAACGATTCAGACATGCAGTTATGTACGGTCAGCCACTCTAGGTAACTGATAATTTCTGCATTAACGTGGGAAAACACGAGCAATTATGTACTATATTTCGGATGTTATGTGAGCCCACCGATGTTGATTTGGAGGTGAGTAATTGTAATTAATTAATTAATGGTCTTAATTTCATTTGGATCTGGAGTAAAATATTTTTCATATGTCCTGTTCTTTTGAGCTGATCTGAACGGCTGAACAGCTAAACAACTGAAATGACCGAACTTTGAGAGCTTCTCGAGTTAGTCTCGAGATTCAGATCCATTTCGTTTAACTTGGGTTTTAAAGCGTTAGAACCCACCTTCAAAACAACGAAAAAACGGACTCAGAAAACTCAAATCATATGTCTTTTCAAAACATAGATAAGTCGTTAAGCTGTTAAGCCATTAAGCCGTTAAACTGAAAAGAACAGTACCATAGATAATTCGGGGCGGGACTTTGCGACCAGGTCTGGGCCTATATGTTCTGCATTTGACTACATTGCTTGCAGTAAAATGGTACATACGGAATTAAATTGTGTTGGAAATAATTTTTATATATCAAATTCTTATCTTCCTGTGTTATATTTTAGAAAGTTCTTCATCTATACTTAATATATTATAAAAAACCATCGATACAAAGCAAGTTAGAGGGTGTGGGGACGCACGACACAATTGAACACGGAAAAGAGTTAAGTGAAATATTATAACATAGCGTAGTATAAAAAGTTTTTTTGAAGGGATATAGTATAAAAGGTTGATCAAAGCGGAGTTGAGAACGTGAACCAAACAAATCAAATTAATATCATAGAGTAAAAAAGCTTTGATCAATTGTTTATAGCAAAGCATGATCAATTGACTAGTGCATGCTGATTTATTTACGAAGTTAATTTGTTGAAAGTTCATTTTCAACACTCTCTCCTTTTGAACAGCACCTTTATGCTGATTTTGGACTCTCAAATGACCCGTGGACAATTTTGAAGCCTAAATTCCTTCGCTGAAGAACACATATGCTTTGCATGCATGAGTGTCATAATATGCTGCTTTCGTAGTACAAGGATAAACGAGCAACGTACGCCACCTGTCAATTGAATTGACAGTGAAGATGACGAGTTAATTAGGAGCCAGGTTGGTTGAAAAATTAACGATGCTAGTGCTATATTTCATCGACGTCGCACACATATATAATTCAACGCTTCTAGAGAAACAAAAAAAAATTACATTGGAGCAACAAGGAGCCCCAAGCTCCATCCCCTCACCTCCTCTAAAATTGTATCAACCAACGTTTTAAAAGGAAGGTTCTTATGCTGAAAAATACGTCTATTTCTTTCCTTCCAAAGATTCCAAATAGTGTAGACTATGAGACCATTGAGGGCCCTCTTGGCCGTTTTGTCTGCCGTCTGGAAAGAGGCCGCGATCCACCAGTCGCAAAAGCTCATGTTGTCTGTCCATCTAGGCGTTTGAGGATATTGATTGAGAACCTCATTCCAAACTCCTTCAGAGTACGAACAATGGAGAGACATGTGGTTGATGTTTTCCGGACTATTTTGGCATAAAGGGCAGATGGGCTGGTGTGGCCATCCTTTTCGAGCCAGAACATCAGCCGTATGAATGCGACCATGGGCGAGAGACCAGGCAAAAAATTTGTATTTGTTTTCTGTTTGTGCCTTCTAGATGGTGTCTCCAAGAGACCAGTCCATGCTGCCCAAAAATTAAAGATGATAGGCCGACTTAGTGGAGAACTGACCATCCGAAGTTGGAGTCCAAATGATCTCATCGGCTGCATCTGTGAGCGTTACACCACGAAGCTGACTCCAAAGGTGGAGGTAGTCCTGAAGCTGCTCCACCGTGTTGAGGTGTCGCACCATGCCTATCCATCTATCATTGGGAAGCAAATCTGCAACGGTATGATCCTTTTCTCTTACAATGTTAAAGAGGTGAGGCACGATGTTGCACGGCGCTGACCCCTGCAGCCAGTTGTCCAGCCAAAAGTTCGCCTTCTGGCCATTCTGGACGGTGACGTGTGTGGC